>OX375868.1:10725698-10872697 GCA_947359475.1 Heligmosomoides polygyrus bakeri
CATCAAGCCACCGTCGCACTCATAGGAGTTGCTCTCGGGATTCGTACACGTCAGATTTGTGGCCCTAAAGAGGGCCGTTGGGTTAGGTTGAGATCATCGACTTCTCGGACTTATGCGCGTTCACCGCGGATCCGACGAGCCAGCTGGATGTCCTTGGGCATGATGGTGACACGCTTGGCGTGGATGGCGCACAAGTTGGTGTCCTCGAAGAGACCGACGAGGTAAGCCTCGCTAGCCTCCTGCAGGGCCATCACAGCCGACGATTGGAAGCGCAGGTCGGTCTTGAAATCCTGAGCGATTTCTCGGACGAGGCGCTGGAACGGCAGCTTGCGGATGAGCAGCTCGGTCGACTTCTGGTAGCGACGGATCTCACGGAGAGCGACGGTTCCCGGGCGGTAACGATGGGGTTTCTTTACGCCTCCGGTGGCCGGAGCTGATTTGCGAGCGGCCTTGGTGGCCAACTGCTTACGTGGGGCCTTGCCTCCAGTCGATTTGCGAGCGGTCTGCTTGGTACGAGCCATTGCGATGTGAGATTGTCCTGAGCGAACGATAGGCGACACGGCGCCCGGTACGCTTTATATAGGGCCCCGCCGCAGTGGGCGGAGTCTACCCGCCGCACCGCGTGGCGGGGGTCATCGCAAAAATGGTCGGAAACCCTCCAGAAGTTGGATCAACGTGGATTCCGTCACGTGTAATTGCGCGGCGATGATGAGCATGGAATTTTTAAAGGATTTTCAGCTAATGGCCTAATTAGAGTTCATGAATTTTTCACGATTTTCAATTTTTTCACTTTTTTCGCGGTCAATCCTCTATTTCGAGAAGGAAGAAAATTTCAGATTCCCATGGTACAAAATTTCATTTTCATTCAAAATTTAGGGCCACATAAAGTGAGCATACGTCGTTCTTGACAAGGGGTGGGAAGGGAGGAATTCCCGAAACAGGGAAGGCACCAGTGTGTAGGAGGTTCATGTTGTTTAGAAGAAAGACAACAAATTACGTGCATTGCCTGGAAAACGAAGCAGTGGATCCTAAGGGGAACGAGTCATGCACAAGGCATATATGAGCAGAACCTCCTAAACCCCGAATATTGCTGCAATGGTGAGAGCAGGAAATTCACTCTGTATGCCAACTACCTTCAGTCATCGGCAACATCTATGCGGTGGAGCCTGTAAATTGCGCCAATGCTCCAAGGTCAGCTAACCCGCATGCAATACGACGCAGCGTTTGATGGCTATGGCGGCCAGGTCGACTGGAGTATCGCTTCTCGGCCTTTTGGCTAAGATCAAAGTTTAGTTTCTGTTCTTATCGAATTAACCTTCGATAGAGATTCGAATGAATCTCGTTAAGGTTATTTGATTTTTGAGACCGGACGAGGTTGTGGGCTTGCTCGCACCTCGTCACGGGTCGGCCCAGCGTTGCACTGCTGCTGGGATCGGCCCACCCCTCCGGGGGAATAAGAGCGATCAGAGGAATGGGAAGATGGGACGGAGCAGTGTACAGATACGGGGACTAAATTGACTAAATTGAAAATGTCTAGTCGAGCGTAATGCGGTAGAACTGTGGCTGAAGGGCACTTCATCAACAAATCTCAAACCTGCAGAGCCGTTTTCGTCTTGCTTTGGCAAGGAATACCGCTTTTTCGAGCTTTCCCGTTCCTCAAAACTATTAGCGCGGTCACCGATCACATTAGAGACGTCCATCGTCTCATGAGCTAAGCAACATTTTCAAGCAACTGTTCAAAGGCATGTTCGCAAATCAGATATGCGAGAAGAGAGGGCGTCGTTCTCACCGGCTTAGAAGAAACCCACCACAACTCCATTCCCACTTGCTGAAAATTCTTGAAAGGAAACGAATCAACGCGCATTCAGCCGAGTAATTCCGGCAACTACAACTAAGCTGAGGCGTAGGCAAATTTTATTGGTCGATGTCAGAAGGAAGGCTCTACGTCTGCTGGCTTCGCTCTTCCAGCTCGACTCAGATCCGAACTCGTCGCAATCGCTTAACAAAGCTTCGCCTCTTCCTCAGCGATATTCCTTACCCACGGAACGCGATGCCCGCAATTTTCACAGAAGACTCACACACAGAAACAGCATACGAACGACTATAGCAAACTGTTTATTCAATCAATACAGACACATTTTCGATTCGTGTAGCAGATATGTGGCCCTAAAGAGGGCCGTTGGGTTAGATGATGGCGTACGCCGCGAGCAATTTACTTGCTTGAGGTGTACTTGGTGACGGCCTTGGTGCCCTCAGAGACGGCGTGCTTGGCGAGCTCTCCGGGAAGGATGAGCCGGACGGCCGTCTGGATTTCGCGAGATGAGATCGTCGATCGCTTGTTGTAGTGGGCGAGACGCGAGGCTTCAGCGGCGATGCGCTCGAAGACGTCGTTCACGAACGAGTTCATGATCGACATCGCCTTCGACGAGACACCGGTGTCGGGGTGGACCTGCTTCAGCACACGGTAGATGTAGACCGAGTAGCTCTCCTTGCGGCGATGACGCTTCTTCTTGTCTCCAGTACGAGCGGCCTTCTGGCTCTTCGCGGCTTTCTTGGCTCCCTTTGCGGACGGCTTTGGTGGCATGATGAGGTGTTCACTGGCTTGTCAGTGGTGAAGGCACGATGGCCACGGCCGCATTTTATACGGCGGGCGCCATGCAGCCCCGCCCTCGCCCTGGCCGTCGACCGTCGACCCAGGCGTAGGGGCGGGGTCTGCGCTCGACCCGGTATATAACCGCTGCGGTGACACGCCATCGGCTACCCGTGAGTGTTCTACTCGCAGTTCTCAGTCGTCGTCGCTACAACAATGTCTGGACGTGGAAAGGGAGGCAAAGCCAAGACCGGAGGAAAGTCGAAGTCGCGTTCGTCGCGCGCTGGACTGCAGTTCCCCGTCGGTCGCCTGCATCGCATGCTCCGCAAGGGCAACTATGCTGGACGCATCGGTGGTGGAGCTCCAGTCTACCTGGCCGCCGTCCTCGAATACCTCGCCGCTGAGGTGCTCGAGCTGGCCGGTAACGCCGCTCGCGACAACAAGAAGACCAGGATCAACCCTCGCCATCTGCAGCTCGCTGTCCGCAACGACGAGGAGCTCAACAAGCTTCTCTCCGGCGTGACCATCGCTCAGGGAGGTGTTCTGCCTAACATCCAGGCCGTGCTCCTGCCCAAGAAGACCGCCGGTGACAAGGAATAAGCGCACTCTCGTGCTCTCTCATCTAACCCAACGGCCCTCTTTAGGGCCACATATGTGCACCATACGAATCGAATTTGGGAAACGATTGATTGAATAAATCCTGTAATAAACTATTGTTGTAACGTGTGTAATTGGAGGAAATTGAGGAAATGGAGGAAATTGGTTCGATAGCATAGGGACATCCGTGCTGTTTCGTCGAAAATGCATGGTCTCATCGACCAGCCAGTGGATTCAGCAATAGGGCTTCGTCGGGCGGTTTTCTCGTCCCACTTCCATCACTCATACTTTTACGAAGGCAATATGCAAGGAATGCTTTGGTTCAAGTGAAAATCTCTACGACTCTACAGCATATAGATGTGTACATTGTCCATTGGATCCGAATGAATCATTTTCGGATATCTCGATCCGAATCATCCGAAAATCCGGGGTCCGCGAAAATAGCGTTATCCGAATCCTCCAATTATCCGAAGATTTTCGAGCACATCCAATGTATAGTCAACATAAAGTTCTGGCGATGGTCTCCGAAAGCCTGTTCTTGAGATACGGTTCGATTTAGTCAACACAGCTAAAACCAAGAATAAAGTCTGCAAACGATCTCGAACTTTGCTCCCAAATATGGCGCGTATTGCTCAAATTTACAGTGAGGGGCTTACTCTGCTAGACAGCCGTGGCATCACTTGATCGCCATCTCATCTGTTAATGTGTTACACGACCTCCGACCACTGGATTGTCCCATTCCCAAGCTGTCGTCCATTATTGCAATCATCTACTTACATCGTGATTATTGCGCTTCTGTTGCCACCACTGTACGGTGTTGCCACTGGCCTAACTGGCGGCCATTCCTAGCACGTCGCATCGGTCGGCGAGTGCGGTCCGCGCTTGAATTCTGGCGGGCACGCGGCAGAACACGACGCGTGGCGTCTACTGCCAGTGAAAGATTAGCGTGCCGGAGAGATTCAGACAGGGATGCGGACTACCATATGCAATCGTACGAGAACGATGAAGAAGCGACGCAGAACCGAATGGAAATGTCTCAAGAACAACAGAGTTGATTGTTCGCATAGATACCGCTGTGTATACGACATTCGACGTTGCAGTAGTCCGGCGGACGAATTGCTCCTCCGGCTGAACCTCGTTGTCGAGCAGGCGGTGTTCGAATCTCGGTACTGCTGTGCGACAGAGTACGCATCGAATTCTGATGCGGCGACCATTTTTCCCCATTGAAGAAGCGCTTTGAATGAATAGGCGGACGTGGATGAAGAAAGGTTTGGTCAGTCTAGTAGAAGTGGGCTTAGAAACAATGGGCACCTTCGTAAAGTTGAGAAATCGCCGGGCACAGGGGGAAGGATTTTGAAAATCGGAAAGTAAAGAAGCAATTTCAATTTCTTATATATCGATAAAATCAGCAATTTTTCTGCTATTGTTCAATTTTTGCTTGGTAGATTCTTTTGAATAGAAATTGTGGAGGCAAATCTATCACTCACCATAGAATGCAGTCCTATCGCCTCCAATTTCAGGGTCAATTTAAGTATTGGACCTTTGTCAGATGCTGTTGAGAAGTCAACGTACACTATAGCATCTGTGTGTTTTCTATTAAATATTTTTTAGACCTAGATCTGGAACGGCAATGACCGAAATAGGTGGCCTCTGCCGATTCGGGTCTATGTTGATCTCAACTATAACGAGCACTCTAGAGCGTCGGTTGAAAAATGCAAATTTCTAAACCTACCACTTACATGAGATATCAAAAACGAAAGTTCTGCAGCAGACGCTCTTGCGAGTTTATGAGATTTACGTGCGGCCTATTGTAGAATGTGGCGTAACCCTAGCAAGAAGAACGACACCGGTTTGATGGAAAGCGCTCAAAACAGTTACACACGCTGGCTGTTCAGGAGATGCTGTGGACTTCAATATAGTGGTTTGCCGAACGGGTTCAACACAGCAAAGATGCTTGGTCTTCGCACTATGTGCTTCGGAAGAAAAAGGGCTGATTTGCTCCAGTTGTTCAAAATTCTGTCTAAAAGCGTTGCAGTTGACCACTGATATTCTTCAATTCTCCATTGTCTGGAAGTAGAAAGGGATAACTCAGAATCTATGTCATCGTTGAAGGACGCGGGCAATATCAGTTTCCCTCACCTATAAGAATCTGAGGGAGCTCAACTGTTTGCTTGGTGAATCTGAAAATGCCGCGCAGATGCCGCTGCCAGTTCCTACTATTTTTTGTGATTTATTGCTCCTAAAATTTGACTGGTTAAGCCAATTTAGGGTTTGAAGAGCGCAAAATTCAACTGCGAACTCCACCGAGCGACGAAAGCAGTTTCCACACGAGCAGCTTAGATGGCGCCCACCCTGGAGTCCCTTCCCTAGCCTGATTCTGCGCTCGAAGAGACTCCCCTTGAGCGACGAAAGCAGTCTCCACTATACATTGGATCCGAATGAATCATTTTCAGATATCCGATTCGGATAACCCGATCCGAATCATCCAAAAATCCGAGGTCGGCGAAATTCCACCTACCCGAATCATCCAAAAATCCGAGGGCGTCAAAATCTTCCATATCCGAATCATCCAGAAATCCGAGGTCGGCGAAATTGCCGTTACCAGAATCATCCAGAAATCCGAGGTCGGCGAAATTCCCCCTACCCGAATCATCCAAAAATCCGAGGTCGGCGAAATTCCCCCTACCCGAATCATCCAAAAATCCGAGGGCGTCAAAATCTTCCATATCCGAATCATCCAAAAATCCGAGGTCGGCGAAATTCCCCCTACCCGAATCATCCAAAAATCCGAGGGCGTCAAAATCTTCCATATCCGAATCATCCAGAAATCCGAGGTCGGCGAAATTGCCGTTACCAGAATCATCCAGAAATCCGAGGTCGGCGAAATTCCCCCTACCCGAATCATCCAAAAATCCGAGGTCGGCGAAATTCCCCCTACCCGAATCATCCAAAAATCCGAGGGCGTCAAAATCTTCCATATCCGAATCATCCAAAAATCCGAGGTCGGCGAAATTCCCCCTACCCGAATCATCCAAAAATCCGAGGGCGTCAAAATAGCCCTTACCCGAATCATCCTGAAATCCGAGGTCGGCGAAATTGCCGTTACCAGAATCATCCAGAAATCCGAGGTCGGCGAAATTGCCCCTACCCGAATCAACCAAAAATCCGAGGGCGTCAAAATCTTCCTTATACGAATCATCCAAAAATCCGAGGGCGTCAAAATCTTCCATATCCGAGTCATCCAAAATCCGAGGCCAGCGAAATTGCCGTTATCCGAGTCATCCAAAAATCCGAGGTCGGCGAAATTCCCCCTACCCGAATCATCCAAAAATCCGAGGGCGTCAAAATAGCCCTTACCCGAATCATCCTGAAATCCGAGGTCGGCGAAATTGCCGTTACCAGAATCATCCAGAAATCCGAGGTCGGCGAAATTGCCCCTACCCGAATCATCCAAAAATCCGAGGGCGTCAAAATCTTCCTTATACGAATCATCCAAAAATCCGAGGGCGTCAAAATCTTCCATATCCGAGTCATCCAAAATCCGAGGCCAGCGAAATTGCCGTTATCCGAGTCATCCAAAAATCCGAGGTCGGCGAAATTCCCCCTACCCGAATCATCCAAAAATCCGAGGGCGTCAAAATAGCCCTTACCCGAATCATCCTGAAATCCGAGGTCGGCGAAATTGCCGTTACCAGAATCATCCAGAAATCCGAGGTCGGCGAAATTCCCCCTACCCGAATCATCCAAAAATCCGAGGGCGTCAAAATCTTCCATATCCGAGTCATCCAAAATCCGAGGCCAGCGAAATTGCCGTTATCCGAGTCATCCAAAAATCCGAGGTCGGCGAAGTTGCCCCTACCCGAATCATCCAAAAATCCGAGGGCGTCAAAATCTTCCATATCCGAGTCATCCAAAATCCGAGGTAGATGAAATTGCCGTTACCCGCATCATCCAAAAATCCGAGGTCGGCGAAATTGCCATTACACGAATCATCCAGAAATCCGAAGGAGTCAAAATAGCCCTTACCCGAATCATCCTGAAATCCGAGGTCGGCGAAATTGCCGTTACCAGAATCATCCAGAAATCCGAGGTCGGCGAAATTGCCCCTACCCGAATCATCCAAAAATCCGAGGGCGTCAAAATCTTCCATATCCGAGTCATCCAAAATCCGAGGCCAGCGAAATTGCCGTTATCCGAGTCATCCAAAAATCCGAGGTCGGCGAAATTCCCCCTACCCGAATCATCCTGAAATCCGAGGTAGATGAAATTGCCGTTACCCGCATCATCCAAAAATCCGAGGGCGTCAAAATAGCCCTTACCCGAATCATCCTGAAATCCGAGGTCGGCGAAATTGCCGTTACCAGAATCATCCAGAAATCCGAGGTCGGCGAAATTGCCCCTACCCGAATCATCCAAAAATCCGAGGGCGTCAAAATCTTCCTTATACGAATCATCCAAAAATCCGAGGGCGTCAAAATCTTCCATATCCGAGTCATCCAAAATCCGAGGCCAGCGAAATTGCCGTTATCCGAGTCATCCAAAAATCCGAGGTCGGCGAAATTCCCCCTACCCGAATCATCCTGAAATCCGAGGTAGATGAAATTGCCGTTACCCGCATCATCCAAAAATCCGAGGGCGTCAAAATAGCCCTTACCCGAATCATCCTGAAATCCGAGGTCGGCGAAATTGCCGTTACCAGAATCATCCAGAAATCCGAGGTCGGCGAAATTGCCCCTACCCGAATCATCCAAAAATCCGAGGGCGTCAAAATCTTCCTTATACGAATCATCCAAAAATCCGAGGGCGTCAAAATCTTCCATATCCGAGTCATCCAAAATCCGAGGCCAGCGAAATTGCCGTTATCCGAGTCATCCAAAAATCCGAGGTCGGCGAAATTCCCCCTACCCGAATCATCCAAAAATCCGAGGGCGTCAAAATAGCCCTTACCCGAATCATCCTGAAATCCGAGGTCGGCGAAATTGCCGTTACCAGAATCATCCAAAAATCCGAGGTCGGCGAAGTTGCCCCTACCCGAATCATCCAAAAATCCGAGGGCGTCAAAATCTTCCATATCCGAGTCATCCAAAATCCGAGGTAGATGAAATTGCCGTTACCCGCATCATCCAAAAATCCGAGGTCGGCGAAATTGCCATTACACGAATCATCCAGAAATCCGAAGGAGTCAAAATAGCCCTTACCCGAATCATCCTGAAATCCGAGGTCGGCGAAATTGCCGTTACCAGAATCATCCAGAAATCCGAGGTCGGCGAAGTTGCCCCTACCCGAATCATCCAAAAATCCGAGGGCGTCAAAATCTTCCATATCCGAGTCATCCAAAATCCGAGGTAGATGAAATTGCCGTTACCCGCATCATCCAAAAATCCGAGGTCGGCGAAATTGCCATTACACGAATCATCCAGAAATCCGAAGGAGTCAAAATAGCCCTTACCCGAATCATCCTGAAATCCGAGGCCAGCGAAATTGCCGTTATCCGAGTCATCCAAAAATCC
Source organism: Heligmosomoides polygyrus bakeri (assembly GCA_947359475.1). Lineage (NCBI taxonomy): Eukaryota > Metazoa > Nematoda > Chromadorea > Rhabditida > Heligmosomidae > Heligmosomoides > Heligmosomoides polygyrus. The sequence continues at coordinate 10,734,396 of OX375868.1, forward strand.
GAGGTCGGCGAAATTCCCCCTACCCGAATCATCCAAAAATCCGAGGGCGTCAAAATAGCCCTTACCCGAATCATCCTGAAATCCGAGGTCGGCGAAATTGCCGTTACCAGAATCATCCAGAAATCCGAGGTCGGCGAAATTGCCCCTACCCGAATCATCCAAAAATCCGAGGGCGTCAAAATCTTCCATATCCGAATCATCCAAAAATCCGAGGTCGGCGAAATTCCCCCTACCCGAATCATCCAAAAATCCGAGGGCGTCAAAATCTTCCATATCCGAATCATCCAGAAATCCGAGGTCGGCGAAATTGCCGTTACCAGAATCATCCAGAAATCCGAGGTCGGCGAAATTCCCCCTACCCGAATCATCCAAAAATCCGAGGTCGGCGAAATTCCCCCTACCCGAATCATCCAAAAATCCGAGGGCGTCAAAATCTTCCATATCCGAATCATCCAAAAATCCGAGGTCGGCGAAATTCCCCCTACCCGAATCATCCAAAAATCCGAGGGCGTCAAAATAGCCCTTACCCGAATCATCCTGAAATCCGAGGTCGGCGAAATTGCCGTTACCAGAATCATCCAGAAATCCGAGGTCGGCGAAATTGCCCCTACCCGAATCATCCAAAAATCCGAGGGCGTCAAAATCTTCCTTATACGAATCATCCAAAAATCCGAGGGCGTCAAAATCTTCCATATCCGAGTCATCCAAAATCCGAGGCCAGCGAAATTGCCGTTATCCGAGTCATCCAAAAATCCGAGGTCGGCGAAATTCCCCCTACCCGAATCATCCAAAAATCCGAGGGCGTCAAAATAGCCCTTACCCGAATCATCCTGAAATCCGAGGTCGGCGAAATTGCCGTTACCAGAATCATCCAGAAATCCGAGGTCGGCGAAATTGCCCCTACCCGAATCATCCAAAAATCCGAGGGCGTCAAAATCTTCCTTATACGAATCATCCAAAAATCCGAGGGCGTCAAAATCTTCCATATCCGAGTCATCCAAAATCCGAGGCCAGCGAAATTGCCGTTATCCGAGTCATCCAAAAATCCGAGGTCGGCGAAATTCCCCCTACCCGAATCATCCAAAAATCCGAGGGCGTCAAAATAGCCCTTACCCGAATCATCCTGAAATCCGAGGTCGGCGAAATTGCCGTTACCAGAATCATCCAGAAATCCGAGGTCGGCGAAATTCCCCCTACCCGAATCATCCAAAAATCCGAGGGCGTCAAAATCTTCCATATCCGAGTCATCCAAAATCCGAGGCCAGCGAAATTGCCGTTATCCGAGTCATCCAAAAATCCGAGGTCGGCGAAGTTGCCCCTACCCGAATCATCCAAAAATCCGAGGGCGTCAAAATCTTCCATATCCGAGTCATCCAAAATCCGAGGTAGATGAAATTGCCGTTACCCGCATCATCCAAAAATCCGAGGTCGGCGAAATTGCCATTACACGAATCATCCAGAAATCCGAAGGAGTCAAAATAGCCCTTACCCGAATCATCCTGAAATCCGAGGTCGGCGAAATTGCCGTTACCAGAATCATCCAGAAATCCGAGGTCGGCGAAATTGCCCCTACCCGAATCATCCAAAAATCCGAGGGCGTCAAAATCTTCCATATCCGAGTCATCCAAAATCCGAGGCCAGCGAAATTGCCGTTATCCGAGTCATCCAAAAATCCGAGGTCGGCGAAGTTGCCCCTACCCGAATCATCCAAAAATCCGAGGGCGTCAAAATCTTCCATATCCGAGTCATCCAAAATCCGAGGTAGATGAAATTGCCGTTACCCGCATCATCCAAAAATCCGAGGTCGGCGAAATTGCCGTTACCCGCATCATCCAAAAATCCGAGGGCGTCAAAATAGCCCTTACCCGAATCATCCTGAAATCCGAGGTCGGCGAAATTGCCGTTACCAGAATCATCCAGAAATCCGAGGTCGGCGAAATTGCCCCTACCCGAATCATCCAAAAATCCGAGGGCGTCAAAATCTTCCTTATACGAATCATCCAAAAATCCGAGGGCGTCAAAATCTTCCATATCCGAGTCATCCAAAATCCGAGGCCAGCGAAATTGCCGTTATCCGAGTCATCCAAAAATCCGAGGTCGGCGAAATTCCCCCTACCCGAATCATCCTGAAATCCGAGGTAGATGAAATTGCCGTTACCCGCATCATCCAAAAATCCGAGGGCGTCAAAATAGCCCTTACCCGAATCATCCTGAAATCCGAGGTCGGCGAAATTGCCGTTACCAGAATCATCCAGAAATCCGAGGTCGGCGAAATTGCCCCTACCCGAATCATCCAAAAATCCGAGGGCGTCAAAATCTTCCTTATACGAATCATCCAAAAATCCGAGGGCGTCAAAATCTTCCATATCCGAGTCATCCAAAATCCGAGGCCAGCGAAATTGCCGTTATCCGAGTCATCCAAAAATCCGAGGTCGGCGAAATTCCCCCTACCCGAATCATCCAAAAATCCGAGGGCGTCAAAATAGCCCTTACCCGAATCATCCTGAAATCCGAGGTCGGCGAAATTGCCGTTACCAGAATCATCCAAAAATCCGAGGTCGGCGAAGTTGCCCCTACCCGAATCATCCAAAAATCCGAGGGCGTCAAAATCTTCCATATCCGAGTCATCCAAAATCCGAGGTAGATGAAATTGCCGTTACCCGCATCATCCAAAAATCCGAGGTCGGCGAAATTGCCATTACACGAATCATCCAGAAATCCGAAGGAGTCAAAATAGCCCTTACCCGAATCATCCTGAAATCCGAGGTCGGCGAAATTGCCGTTACCAGAATCATCCAGAAATCCGAGGTCGGCGAAGTTGCCCCTACCCGAATCATCCAAAAATCCGAGGGCGTCAAAATCTTCCATATCCGAGTCATCCAAAATCCGAGGTAGATGAAATTGCCGTTACCCGCATCATCCAAAAATCCGAGGTCGGCGAAATTGCCATTACACGAATCATCCAGAAATCCGAAGGAGTCAAAATAGCCCTTACCCGAATCATCCTGAAATCCGAGGCCAGCGAAATTGCCGTTATCCGAGTCATCCAAAAATCCGAGGTCGGCGAAATTCCCCCTACCCGAATCATCCAAAAATCCGAGGGCGTCAAAATAGCCCTTACCCGAATCATCCTGAAATCCGAGGTCGGCGAAATTGCCGTTACCAGAATCATCCAGAAATCCGAGGTCGGCGAAATTCCCCCTACCCGAATCATCCAAAAATCCGAGGGCGTCAAAATCTTCCATATCCGAGTCATCCAAAATCCGAGGTAGATGAAATTGCCGTTACCCGCATCATCCAAAAATCCGAGGTCGGCGAAATTGCCATTACACGAATCATCCAGAAATCCGAATTAGTCAAAATAGCCCTTACCCGAATCATCCTGAAATCCGAGGTCGGCGAAATTGCCGTTACCAGAATCATCCAGAAATCCGAGGTCGGCGAAGTTGCCCCTACCCGAATCATCCAAAAATCCGAGGGCGTCAAAATCTTCCATATCCGAGTCATCCAAAATCCGAGGTAGATGAAATTGCCGTTACCCGCATCATCCAAAAATCCGAGGTCGGCGAAATTGCCATTACACGAATCATCCAGAAATCCGAAGGAGTCAAAATAGCCCTTACCCGAATCATCCTGAAATCCGAGGTCGGCGAAATTGCCGTTACCAGAATCATCCAGAAATCCGAGGTCGGCGAAGTTGCCCCTACCCGAATCATCCAAAAATCCGAGGGCGTCAAAATCTTCCATATCCGAGTCATCCAAAATCCGAGGTAGATGAAATTGCCGTTACCCGCATCATCCAAAAATCCGAGGTCGGCGAAATTGCCATTACACGAATCATCCAGAAATCCGAAGGAGTCAAAATAGCCCTTACCCGAATCATCCTGAAATCCGAGGCCAGCGAAATTGCCGTTATCCGAGTCATCCAAAAATCCGAGGTCGGCGAAATTCCCCCTACCCGAATCATCCAAAAATCCGAGGGCGTCAAAATAGCCCTTACCCGAATCATCCTGAAATCCGAGGTCGGCGAAATTGCCGTTACCAGAATCATCCAGAAATCCGAGGTCGGCGAAGTTGCCCCTACCCGAATCATCCAAAAATCCGAGGGCGTCAAAATCTTCCATATCCGAGTCATCCAAAATCCGAGGTAGATGAAATTGCCGTTACCCGCATCATCCAAAAATCCGAGGTCGGCGAAATTGCCATTACACGAATCATCCAGAAATCCGAAGGAGTCAAAATAGCCCTTACCCGAATCATCCTGAAATCCGAGGTCGGCGAAATTGCCGTTACCAGAATCATCCAGAAATCCGAGGTCGGCGAAGTTGCCCCTACCCGAATCATCCAAAAATCCGAGGGCGTCAAAATCTTCCATATCCGAGTCATCCAAAATCCGAGGTAGATGAAATTGCCGTTACCCGCATCATCCAAAAATCCGAGGTCGGCGAAATTGCCATTACACGAATCATCCAGAAATCCGAAGGAGTCAAAATAGCCCTTACCCGAATCATCCTGAAATCCGAGGTCGGCGAAATTGCCGTTACCAGAATCATCCAGAAATCCGAGGTCGGCGAAGTTGCCCCTACCCGAATCATCCAAAAATCCGAGGGCGTCAAAATCTTCCATATCCGAGTCATCCAAAATCCGAGGTAGATGAAATTGCCGTTACCCGCATCATCCAAAAATCCGAGGTCGGCGAAATTGCCATTACACGAATCATCCAGAAATCCGAAGGAGTCAAAATAGCCCTTACCCGAATCATCCTGAAATCCGAGGCCAGCGAAATTGCCGTTATCCGAGTCATCCAAAAATCCGAGGTCGGCGAAATTCCCCCTACCCGAATCATCCAAAAATCCGAGGGCGTCAAAATAGCCCTTACCCGAATCATCCTGAAATCCGAGGTCGGCGAAATTGCCGTTACCAGAATCATCCAGAAATCCGAGGTCGGCGAAATTGCCCCTACCCGAATCATCCAAAAATCCGAGGGCGTCAAAATCTTCCATATCCGAGTCATCCAAAATCCGAGGCCAGCGAAATTGCCGTTATCCGAGTCATCCAAAAATCCGAGGTCGGCGAAATTGCCGTTACACGAATCATCCAGAAATCCGAAGGAGTCAAAATAGCCCTTACCCGAATCATCCTGAAATCCGAGGTCGGCGAAATTGCCGTTACCAGAATCATCCAGAAATCCGAGGTCGGCGAAATTCCCCCTACCCGAATCATCCAAAAATCCGAGGGCGTCAAAATCTTCCATATCCGAGTCATCCAAAATCCGAGGTAGATGAAATTGCCGTTACCCGCATCATCCAAAAATCCGAAGGAGTCAAAATAGCCCTTACCCGAATCATCCTGAAATCCGAGGTCGGCGAAATTCCCCCTACCCGAATCATCCAAAAATCCGAGGGCGTCAAAATCTTCCATATCCGAGTCATCCAAAATCCGAGGCCAGCGAAATTGCCGTTATCCGAGTCATCCAAAAATCCGAGGTCGGCGAAATTGCCCCTACCCGAATCATCCAAAAATCCGAGGGCGTCAAAATCTTCCATATCCGAGTCATCCAAAATCCGAGGCCAGCGAAATTGCCGTTACCAGAATCATCCAGAAATCCGAGGTCGGCGAAATTGCCGTTACACGAATCATCCAGAAATCCGAAGGAGTCAAAATAGCCCTTACCCGAATCATCCTGAAATCCGAGGTCGGCGAAATTGCCGTTACCAGAATCATCCAGAAATCCGAGGTCGGCGAAATTCCCCCTACCCGAATCATCCAAAAATCCGAGGGCGTCAAAATCTTCCATATCCGAGTCATCCAAAATCCGAGGTAGATGAAATTGCCGTTACACGAATCATCCAGAAATCCGAAGGAGTCAAAATAGCCCTTACCCGAATCATCCTGAAATCCGAGGTCGGCGAAATTCCCCCTACCCGAATCATCCAAAAATCCGAGGGCGTCAAAATCTTCCATATCCGAGTCATCCAAAATCCGAGGCCAGCGAAATTGCCGTTATCCGAGTCATCCAAAAATCCGAGGTCGGCGAAATTGCCCCTACCCGAATCATCCAAAAATCCGAGGGCGTCAAAATCTTCCATATCCGAGTCATCCAAAATCCGAGGCCAGCGAAATTGCCGTTACCAGAATCATCCAGAAATCCGAGGTCGGCGAAATTGCCGTTACCAGAATCATCCAAAAATCCGAGGGCGTCAAAATCTTCCTTATACGAATCATCCAAAAATCCGAGGGCGTCAAAATCTTCCATATCCGAGTATGCAAAAATCCGAGGGCGTCAAAATCTTCCATATCCGAGTCATCCAAAATCCGAGGCCAGCGAAATTGCCGTTATCCGAGTCATCCAAAAATCCGAGGTCGGCGAAATTGCCCCTACCCGAATCATCCAAAAATCCGAGGGCGTCAAAATCTTCCATATCCGAGTCATCCAAAATCCGAGGCCAGCGAAATTGCCGTTACCAGAATCATCCAGAAATCCGAGGTCGGCGAAATTGCCGTTACCAGAATCATCCAAAAATCCGAGGGCGTCAAAATCTTCCTTATACGAATCATCCAAAAATCCGAGGGCGTCAAAATCTTCCATATCCGAGTATGCAAAAATCCGAGGGCGTCAAAATCTTCCATATCCGAGTCATCCAAAATCCGAGGCCAGCGAAATTGCCGTTATCCGAGTCATCCAAAAATCCGAGGTCGGCGAAATTCCCCCTACCCGAATCATCCAAAAATCCGAGGGCGTCAAAATCTTCCATATCCGAGTCATCCAAAATCCGAGGCCAGCGAAATTGCCGTTACCAGAATCATCCAGAAATCCGAGGTCGGCGAAATTGCCGTTACCAGAATCATCCAAAAATCCGAGGGCGTCAAAATCTTCCTTATACGAATCATCCAAAAATCCGAGGGCGTCAAAATCTTCCATATCCGAGTATGCAAAAATCCGAGGGCGTCAAAATCTTCCATATCCGAGTATGCAAAAATCCGAGGGCGTCAAAATCTTCCATATCCGAGTCATCCAAAATCCGAGGCCAGCGAAATTGCCGTTATCCGAGTCATCCAAAAATCCGAGGTCGGCGAAATTGCCCCTACCCGAATCATCCAAAAATCCGAGGGCGTCAAAATAGCCCTTACCCGAATCATCCTGAAATCCGAGGGCGTCAAAATCTTCCATATCCGAGTCATCCAAAATCCGAGGCCAGCGAAATTGCCGTTATCCGAGTCATCCAAAAATCCGAGGTCGGCGAAATTGCCGTTACCAGAATCATCCAGAAATCCGAGGTCGGCGAAATTGCCCCTACCCGAATCATCCAAAAATCCGAGGGCGTCAAAATCTTCCTTATACGAATCATCCAAAAATCCGAGGGCGTCAAAATCTTCCATATCCGAGTCATCCAAAATCCGAGGCCAGCGAAATTGCCGTTATCCGAGTCATCCAAAAATCCGAGGTCGGCGAAATTCCCCCTACCCGAATCATCCAAAAATCCGAGGGCGTCAAAATAGCCCTTACCCGAATCATCCTGAAATCCGAGGTCGGCGAAATTGCCGTTACCAGAATCATCCAGAAATCCGAGGTCGGCGAAATTCCCCCTACCCGAATCATCCAAAAATCCGAGGGCGTCAAAATCTTCCATATCCGAGTCATCCAAAATCCGAGGTAGATGAAATTGCCGTTACCCGCATCATCCAAAAATCCGAGGTCGGCGAAATTGCCATTACACGAATCATCCAGAAATCCGAAGGAGTCAAAATAGCCCTTACCCGAATCATCCTGAAATCCGAGGTCGGCGAAATTGCCGTTACCAGAATCATCCAGAAATCCGAGGTCGGCGAAATTGCCCCTACCCGAATCATCCAAAAATCCGAGGGCGTCAAAATCTTCCATATCCGAGTCATCCAAAATCCGAGGCCAGCGAAATTGCCGTTATCCGAGTCATCCAAAAATCCGAGGTCGGCGAAATTGCCGTTACACGAATCATCCAGAAATCCGAAGGAGTCAAAATAGCCCTTACCCGAATCATCCTGAAATCCGAGGTCGGCGAAATTGCCGTTACCAGAATCATCCAGAAATCCGAGGTCGGCGAAATTCCCCCTACCCGAATCATCCAAAAATCCGAGGGCGTCAAAATCTTCCATATCCGAGTCATCCAAAATCCGAGGTAGATGAAATTGCCGTTACCCGCATCATCCAAAAATCCGAGGTCGGCGAAATTGCCGTTACACGAATCATCCAGAAATCCGAAGGAGTCAAAATAGCCCTTACCCGAATCATCCTGAAATCCGAGGTCGGCGAAATTCCCCCTACCCGAATCATCCAAAAATCCGAGGGCGTCAAAATCTTCCATATCCGAGTCATCCAAAATCCGAGGCCAGCGAAATTGCCGTTATCCGAGTCATCCAAAAATCCGAGGTCGGCGAAGTTGCCCCTACCCGAATCATCCAAAAATCCGAGGGCGTCAAAATCTTCCATATCCGAGTCATCCAAAATCCGAGGTAGATGAAATTGCCGTTACCCGCATCATCCAAAAATCCGAGGTCGGCGAAATTGCCATTACACGAATCATCCAGAAATCCGAAGGAGTCAAAATAGCCCTTACCCGAATCATCCTGAAATCCGAGGTCGGCGAAATTGCCGTTACCAGAATCATCCAGAAATCCGAGGTCGGCGAAATTGCCCCTACCCGAATCATCCAAAAATCCGAGGGCGTCAAAATCTTCCATATCCGAGTCATCCAAAATCCGAGGTAGATGAAATTGCCGTTACCCGCATCATCCAAAAATCCGAGGTCGGCGAAATTGCCATTACACGAATCATCCAGAAATCCGAAGGAGTCAAAATAGCCCTTACCCGAATCATCCTGAAATCCGAGGTCGGCGAAATTGCCGTTACCAGAATCATCCAGAAATCCGAGGTCGGCGAAATTGCCCCTACCCGAATCATCCAAAAATCCGAGGGCGTCAAAATCTTCCATATCCGAGTCATCCAAAATCCGAGGTAGATGAAATTGCCGTTACCCGCATCATCCAAAAATCCGAGGTCGGCGAAATTGCCATTACACGAATCATCCAGAAATCCGAAGGAGTCAAAATAGCCCTTACCCGAATCATCCTGAAATCCGAGGTCGGCGAAATTGCCGTTACCAGAATCATCCAGAAATCCGAGGTCGGCGAAATTGCCCCTACCCGAATCATCCAAAAATCCGAGGGCGTCAAAATCTTCCATATCCGAGTCATCCAAAATCCGAGGCCAGCGAAATTGCCGTTATCCGAGTCATCCAAAAATCCGAGGTCGGCGAAATTGCCGTTACACGAATCATCCAGAAATCCGAAGGAGTCAAAATAGCCCTTACCCGAATCATCCTGAAATCCGAGGTCGGCGAAATTCCCCCTACCCGAATCATCCAAAAATCCGAGGGCGTCAAAATCTTCCATATCCGAGTCATCCAAAATCCGAGGTAGATGAAATTGCCGTTACCCGCATCATCCAAAAATCCGAGGTCGGCGAAATTGCCGTTACACGAATCATCCAGAAATCCGAAGGAGTCAAAATAGCCCTTACCCGAATCATCCTGAAATCCGAGGTCGGCGAAATTCCCACTACCCGAATCATCCAAAAATCCGAGGGCGTCAAAATCTTCCATATCCGAGTATGCAAAAATCCGAGGCCAGCGAAATTGCCGTTATCCGAGTCATCCAAAAATCCGAGGTCGGCGAAATTGCCGTTACCCGCATCATCCAAAAATCCGAGGTCGGCGAAATTGCCCCTACCCGAATCATCCAAAAATCCGAGGGCGTCAAAATCTTCCATATCCGAGTATGCAAAAATCCGAGGCCAGCGAAATTGCCGTTATCCGAGTCATCCAAAAATCCGAGGTCGGCGAAATTGCCGTTACACGAATCATCCAGAAATCCGAAGGAGTCAAAATAGCCCTTACCAGAATCATCCAGAAATCCGAGGTCGGCGAAATTCCCCCTACCCGAATCATCCAAAAATCCGAGGGCGTCAAAATCTTCCATATCCGAGTATGCAAAAATCCGAGGCCAGCGAAATTGCCGTTATCCGAGTCATCCAAAAATCCGAGGTCGGCGAAATTGCCGTTACCCGCATCATCCAAAAATCCGAGGTCGGCGAAATTGCCCCTACCCGAATCATCCAAAAATCCGAGGGCGTCAAAATCTTCCATATCCGAGTCATCCAAAATCCGAGGCCAGCGAAATTGCCGTTATCCGAGTCATCCAAAAATCCGAGGTCGGCGAAATTGCCGTTACACGAATCATCCAGAAATCCGAAGGAGTCAAAATAGCCCTTACCCGAATCATCCTGAAATCCGAGGTCGGCGAAATTGCCGTTACCAGAATCATCCTGAAATCCGAGGTCGGCGAAATTGCCCCTACCCGAATCATCCAAAAATCCGAGGGCGTCAAAATCTTCCATATCCGAGTCATCCAAAATCCGAGGCCAGCGAAATTGCCGTTATCCGAGTCATCCAAAAATCCGAGGTCGGCGAAATTGCCGTTACACGAATCATCCAGAAATCCGAAGGAGTCAAAATAGCCCTTACCAGAATCATCCAGAAATCCGAGGTCGGCGAAATTCCCCCTACCCGAATCATCCAAAAATCCGAGGGCGTCAAAATCTTCCATATCCGAGTCATCCAAAATCCGAGGTAGATGAAATTGCCGTTACCCGCATCATCCAAAAATCCGAGGTCGGCGAAATTGCCGTTACACGAATCATCCAGAAATCCGAAGGAGTCAAAATAGCCCTTACCCGAATCATCCTGAAATCCGAGGTCGGCGAAATTCCCACTACCCGAATCATCCAAAAATCCGAGGGCGTCAAAATCTTCCATATCCGAGTATGCAAAAATCCGAGGCCAGCGAAATTGCCGTTATCCGAGTCATCCAAAAATCCGAGGTCGGCGAAATTGCCCCTACCCGAATCATCCAAAAATCCGAGGGCGTCAAAATCTTCCATATCCGAGTCATCCAAAATCCGAGGCCAGCGAAATTGCCGTTACCAGAATCATCCAGAAATCCGAGGTCGGCGAAATTGCCGTTACCAGAATCATCCAAAAATCCGAGGGCGTCAAAATCTTCCTTATACGAATCATCCAAAAATCCGAGGGCGTCAAAATCTTCCATATCCGAGTATGCAAAAATCCGAGGGCGTCAAAATCTTCCATATCCGAGTCATCCAAAATCCGAGGCCAGCGAAATTGCCGTTATCCGAGTCATCCAAAAATCCGAGGTCGGCGAAATTGCCCCTACCCGAATCATCCAAAAATCCGAGGGCGTCAAAATCTTCCATATCCGAGTCATCCAAAATCCGAGGCCAGCGAAATTGCCGTTACCAGAATCATCCAGAAATCCGAGGTCGGCGAAATTGCCGTTACCAGAATCATCCAAAAATCCGAGGGCGTCAAAATCTTCCTTATACGAATCATCCAAAAATCCGAGGGCGTCAAAATCTTCCATATCCGAGTATGCAAAAATCCGAGGGCGTCAAAATCTTCCATATCCGAGTCATCCAAAATCCGAGGCCAGCGAAATTGCCGTTATCCGAGTCATCCAAAAATCCGAGGTCGGCGAAATTGCCCCTACCCGAATCATCCAAAAATCCGAGGGCGTCAAAATCTTCCATATCCGAGTCATCCAAAATCCGAGGCCAGCGAAATTGCCGTTACCAGAATCATCCAGAAATCCGAGGTCGGCGAAATTGCCGTTACCAGAATCATCCAAAAATCCGAGGGCGTCAAAATCTTCCTTATACGAATCATCCAAAAATCCGAGGGCGTCAAAATCTTCCATATCCGAGTATGCAAAAATCCGAGGGCGTCAAAATCTTCCATATCCGAGTCATCCAAAATCCGAGGCCAGCGAAATTGCCGTTATCCGAGTCATCCAAAAATCCGAGGTCGGCGAAATTGCCCCTACCCGAATCATCCAAAAATCCGAGGGCGTCAAAATCTTCCATATCCGAGTCATCCAAAATCCGAGGCCAGCGAAATTGCCGTTACCAGAATCATCCAGAAATCCGAGGTCGGCGAAATTGCCGTTACCAGAATCATCCAAAAATCCGAGGGCGTCAAAATCTTCCTTATACGAATCATCCAAAAATCCGAGGGCGTCAAAATCTTCCTTATACGAATCATCCAAAAATCCGAGGGCGTCAAAATCTTCCATATCCGAGTCATCCAAAATCCGAGGTAGATGAAATTGCCGTTACCCGAATCATCCAAAAATCCGAGGTCGGCGAAATTGCCGTTACACGAATCATCCAGAAATCCGAAGGAGTCAAAATAGCCCTTACCCGAATCATCCTGAAATCCGAGGTCGGCGAAATTGCCGTTACCAGAATCATCCAGAAATCCGAGGTCGGCGAAATTCCCCCTACCCGAATCATCCAAAAATCCGAGGGCGTCAAAATCTTCCATATCCGAGTCATCCAAAATCCGAGGCCAGCGAAATTGCCGTTATCCGAGTCACCCAAAAATCCGAGGTCGGCCAAATTCCCCCTACCCGGATCATCCAAAAATCCGAGGGCGTCAAAATCTTCCATATCCGAATCATCCAGAAATCCGAAGGAGTCAAAATAGCCCTTACCCGAATCATCCTGAAATCCGAGGTCGGCGAAATTGCCGTTACCAGAATCATCCAAAAATCCGAGGGCGTCAAAATCTTCCATATCCGAGTCATCCAAAATCCGAGGCCAGCGAAATTGCCGTTATCCGAGTCATCCAAAAATCCGAGGTCGGCGAAATTGCCCCTACCCGAATCATCCAAAAATCCGAGGGCGTCAAAATCTTCCATATCCGAGTCATCCAAAATCCGAGGCCAGCGAAATTGCCGTTACCAGAATCATCCAGAAATCCGAGGTCGGCGAAATTGCCGTTACCAGAATCATCCAAAAATCCGAGGTCGGCGAAATTGCCCCTACCCGAATCATCCAAAAATCCGAGGGCGTCAAAATCTTCCATATCCGAATCATCCAGAAATCCGAAGGAGTCAAAATAGCCCTTACCCGAATCATCCTGAAATCCGAGGTCGGCGAAATTGCCGTTACCAGAATCATCCAGAAATCCGAGGTCGGCGAAATTCCCCCTACCCGAATCATCCAAAAATCCGAGGGCGTCAAAATCTTCCATATCCGAGTCATCCAAAATCCGAGGCCAGCGAAATTGCCGTTATCCGAGTCATCCAAAAATCCGAGGTCGGCGAAATTGCCCCTACCCGAATCATCCAAAAATCCGAGGGCGTCAAAATCTTCCATATCCGAGTCATCCAAAATCCGAGGTAGATGAAATTGCCGTTACCCGAATCATCCAAAAATCCGAGGTCGGCGAAATTGCCGTTACCAGAATCATCCAGAAATCCGAGGTCGGCGAAATTGCCCCTACCCGAATCATCCAAAAATCCGAGGGCGTCAAAATCTTCCATATCCGAGTCATCCAAAATCCGAGGTAGATGAAATTGCCGTTACCCGAATCATCCAAAAATCCGAGGTCGGCGAAATTGCCGTTACCAGAATCATCCAAAAATCCGAGGTCGGCGAAATTGCCGTTACCAGAATCATCCAAAAATCCGAGGGCGTCAAAATCTTCCTTATACGAATCATCCAAAAATCCGAGGGCGTCAAAATCTTCCATATCCGAGTATGCAAAAATCCGAGGCCAGCGAAATTGCCGTTACCAGAATCATCCAGAAATCCGAGGTCGGCGAAATTGCCGTTACCAGAATCATCCAAAAATCCGAGGGCGTCAAAATCTTCCTTATACGAATCATCCAAAAATCCGAGGGCGTCAAAATCTTCCATATCCGAGTATGCAAAAATCCGAGGTCGGCGAAATTCCCCCTACCCGAATCATCCAAAAATCCGAGGGCGTCAAAATCTTCCATATCCGAGTCATCCAAAATCCGAGGTAGATGAAATTGCCGTTACCCGAATCATCCAAAAATCCGAGGTCGGCGAAATTGCCGTTACACGAATCATCCAGAAATCCGAAGGAGTCAAAATAGCCCTTACCCGAATCATCCTGAAATCCGAGGCCAGCGAAATTGCCGTTATCCGAGTCATCCAAAAATCCGAGGTCGGCGATATTCCCCCTACCCGAATCATCCAAAAATCCGAGGGCGTCAAAATCTTCCATATCCGAGTCATCCAAAATCCGAGGTAGATGAAATTGCCGTTACCCGAATCATCCAAAAATCCGAGGGCGTCAAAATCTTCCATATCCGAGTATGCAAAAATCCGAGGCCAGCGAAATTGCCGTTACCAGAATCATCCAGAAATCCGAGGTCGGCGAAATTGCCGTTACCAGAATCATCCAAAAATCCGAGGGCGTCAAAATCTTCCTTATACGAATCATCCAAAAATCCGAGGGCGTCAAAATCTTCCATATCCGAGTATGCAAAAATCCGAGGTCGGCGAAATTCCCCCTACCCGAATCATCCAAAAATCCGAGGGCGTCAAAATCTTCCATATCCGAGTCATCCAAAATCCGAGGTAGATGAAATTGCCGTTACCCGAATCATCCAAAAATCCGAGGTCGGCGAAATTGCCGTTACACGAATCATCCAGAAATCCGAAGGAGTCAAAATAGCCCTTACCCGAATCATCCTGAAATCCGAGGCCAGCGAAATTGCCGTTATCCGAGTCATCCAAAAATCCGAGGTCGGCGATATTCCCCCTACCCGAATCATCCAAAAATCCGAGGGCGTCAAAATCTTCCATATCCGAGTCATCCAAAATCCGAGGTAGATGAAATTGCCGTTACCCGAATCATCCAAAAATCCGAGGTCGGCGAAATTGCCGTTACACGAATCATCCAGAAATCCGAAGGAGTCAAAATAGCCCTTACCCGAATCATCCTGAAATCCGAGGTCGGCGAAATTGCCGTTACCAGAATCATCCAGAAATCCGAGGTCGGCGAAATTCCCCCTACCCGAATCATCCAAAAATCCGAGGGCGTCAAAATCTTCCATATCCGAGTCATCCAAAATCCGAGGCCAGCGAAATTGCCGTTATCCGAGTCATCCAAAAATCCGAGGTCGGCGAAATTGCCCCTACCCGAATCATCCAAAAATCCGAGGGCGTCAAAATCTTCCATATCCGAGTCATCCAAAATCCGAGGTAGATGAAATTGCCGTTACCCGAATCATCCAAAAATCCGAGGTCGGCGAAATTGCCGTTACCAGAATCATCCAGAAATCCGAGGTCGGCGAAATTGCCCCTACCCGAATCATCCAAAAATCCGAGGGCGTCAAAATCTTCCATATCCGAGTCATCCAAAATCCGAGGTAGATGAAATTGCCGTTACCCGAATCATCCAAAAATCCGAGGTCGGCGAAATTGCCGTTACCAGAATCATCCAAAAATCCGAGGTCGGCGAAATTGCCGTTACCAGAATCATCCAAAAATCCGAGGGCGTCAAAATCTTCCTTATACGAATCATCCAAAAATCCGAGGGCGTCAAAATCTTCCATATCCGAGTATGCAAAAATCCGAGGCCAGCGAAATTGCCGTTACCAGAATCATCCAGAAATCCGAGGTCGGCGAAATTGCCGTTACCAGAATCATCCAAAAATCCGAGGGCGTCAAAATCTTCCTTATACGAATCATCCAAAAATCCGAGGGCGTCAAAATCTTCCATATCCGAGTATGCAAAAATCCGAGGTCGGCGAAATTCCCCCTACCCGAATCATCCAAAAATCCGAGGGCGTCAAAATCTTCCATATCCGAGTCATCCAAAATCCGAGGTAGATGAAATTGCCGTTACCCGAATCATCCAAAAATCCGAGGTCGGCGAAATTGCCGTTACACGAATCATCCAGAAATCCGAAGGAGTCAAAATAGCCCTTACCCGAATCATCCTGAAATCCGAGGCCAGCGAAATTGCCGTTATCCGAGTCATCCAAAAATCCGAGGTCGGCGATATTCCCCCTACCCGAATCATCCAAAAATCCGAGGGCGTCAAAATCTTCCATATCCGAGTCATCCAAAATCCGAGGTAGATGAAATTGCCGTTACCCGAATCATCCAAAAATCCGAGGGCGTCAAAATCTTCCATATCCGAGTATGCAAAAATCCGAGGCCAGCGAAATTGCCGTTACCAGAATCATCCAGAAATCCGAGGTCGGCGAAATTGCCGTTACCAGAATCATCCAAAAATCCGAGGGCGTCAAAATCTTCCTTATACGAATCATCCAAAAATCCGAGGGCGTCAAAATCTTCCATATCCGAGTATGCAAAAATCCGAGGTCGGCGAAATTCCCCCTACCCGAATCATCCAAAAATCCGAGGGCGTCAAAATCTTCCATATCCGAGTCATCCAAAATCCGAGGTAGATGAAATTGCCGTTACCCGAATCATCCAAAAATCCGAGGTCGGCGAAATTGCCGTTACACGAATCATCCAGAAATCCGAAGGAGTCAAAATAGCCCTTACCCGAATCATCCTGAAATCCGAGGCCAGCGAAATTGCCGTTATCCGAGTCATCCAAAAATCCGAGGTCGGCGATATTCCCCCTACCCGAATCATCCAAAAATCCGAGGGCGTCAAAATCTTCCATATCCGAGTCATCCAAAATCCGAGGTAGATGAAATTGCCGTTACCCGAATCATCCAAAAATCCGAGGTCGGCGAAATTGCCGTTACACGAATCATCCAGAAATCCGAAGGAGTCAAAATAGCCCTTACCCGAATCATCCTGAAATCCGAGGCCAGCGAAATTGCCGTTATCCGAGTCATCCAAAAATCCGAGGTCGGCGATATTCCCCCTACCCGAATCATCCAAAAATCCGAGGGCGTCAAAATCTTCCATATCCGAGTCATCCAAAATCCGAGGTAGATGAAATTGCCGTTACCCGAATCATCCTGAAATCCGAGGTCGGCGAAATTGCCGTTACCAGAATCATCCAGAAATCCGAGGTCGGCGAAATTCCCCCTACCCGAATCATCCAAAAATCCGAGGGCGTCAAAATCTTCCATATCCGAGTCATCCAAAATCCGAGGCCAGCGAAATTGCCGTTATCCGAGTCATCCAAAAATCCGAGGTCGGCCAAATTCCCCCTACCCGAATCATCCAAAAATCCGAGGGCGTCAAAATCTTCCATATCCGAATCATCCAGAAATCCGAAGGAGTCAAAATAGCCCTTACCCGAATCATCCTGAAATCCGAGGTCGGCGAAATTGCCGTTACCAGAATCATCCAAAAATCCGAGGGCGTCAAAATCTTCCATATCCGAGTCATCCAAAATCCGAGGCCAGCGAAATTGCCGTTATCCGAGCCATCCAAAAATCCGAGGTCGGCGAAATTGCCCCTACCCGAATCATCCAAAAATCCGAGGGCGTCAAAATCTTCCATATCCGAGTCATCCAAAATCCGAGGCCAGCGAAATTGCCGTTACCAGAATCATCCAGAAATCCGAGGTCGGCGAAATTGCCGTTACCAGAATCATCCAAAAATCCGAGGGCGTCAAAATCTTCCTTATACGAATCATCCAAAAATCCGAGGGCGTCAAAATCTTCCATATCCGAGTCATCCAAAATCCGAGGTAGATGAAATTGCCGTTACCAGAATCATCCAAAAATCCGAGGGCGTCAAAATCTTCCATATCCGAGTATGCAAAAATCCGAGGTCGGCGAAATTGCCGTTACCAGAATCATCCAGAAATCCGAGGTCGGCGAAATTCCCCCTACCCGAATCATCCAAAAATTCGAGGGCGTCAAAATCTTCCATATCCGAGTCATCCAAAATCCGAGGTAGATGAAATTGCCGTTACCCGAATCATCCAAAAATCCGAGGTCGGCGAAATTGCCGTTACCAGAATCATCCAAAAATCCGAGGGCGTCAAAATCTTCCTTATACGAATCATCCAAAAATCCGAGGGCGTCAAAATCTTCCATATCCGAGTATGCAAAAATCCGAGGTCGGCGAAATTGCCGTTACCAGAATCATCCAGAAATCCGAGGTCGGCGAAATTCCCCCTACCCGAATCATCCAAAAATTCGAGGGCGTCAAAATCTTCCATATCCGAGTCATCCAAAATCCGAGGTAGATGAAATTGCCGTTACCCGAATCATCCAAAAATCCGAGGTCGGCGAAATTGCCGTTACCAGAATCATCCAAAAATCCGAGGGCGTCAAAATCTTCCATATCCGAGTATGCAAAAATCCGAGGTCGGCGAAATTGCCGTTACCAGAATCATCCAGAAATCCGAGGTCGGCGAAATTCCCCCTACCCGAATCATCCAAAAATTCGAGGGCGTCAAAATCTTCCATATCCGAGTCATCCAAAATCCGAGGTAGATGAAATTGCCGTTACCCGAATCATCCAAAAATCCGAGGTCGGCGAAATTGCCGTTACCAGAATCATCCAAAAATCCGAGGGCGTCAAAATCTTCCTTATACGAATCATCCAAAAATCCGAGGGCGTCAAAATCTTCCATATCCGAGTATGCAAAAATCCGAGGTCGGCGAAATTGCCGTTACCAGAATCATCCAGAAATCCGAGGTCGGCGAAATTCCCCCTACCCGAATCATCCAAAAATTCGAGGGCGTCAAAATCTTCCATATCCGAGTCATCCAAAATCCGAGGTAGATGAAATTGCCGTTACCCGAATCATCCAAAAATCCGAGGTCGGCGAAATTGCCGTTACCAGAATCATCCAAAAATCCGAGGGCGTCAAAATCTTCCTTATACGAATCATCCAAAAATCCGAGGGCGTCAAAATCTTCCATATCCGAGTATGCAAAAATCCGAGGCCAGCGAAATTGCCGTTACCAGAATCATCCAGAAATCCGAGGTCGGCGAAATTGCCGTTACCAGAATCATCCAAAAATCCGAGGGCGTCAAAATCTTCCTTATACGAATCATCCAAAAATCCGAGGGCGTCAAAATCTTCCATATCCGAGTATGCAAAAATCCGAGGTCGGCGAAATTCCCCCTACCCGAATCATCCAAAAATCCGAGGGCGTCAAAATCTTCCATATCCGAGTCATCCAAAATCCGAGGTAGATGAAATTGCCGTTACCCGAATCATCCAAAAATCCGAGGTCGGCGAAATTGCCGTTACACGAATCATCCAGAAATCCGAAGGAGTCAAAATAGCCCTTACCCGAATCATCCTGAAATCCGAGGCCAGCGAAATTGCCGTTATCCGAGTCATCCAAAAATCCGAGGTCGGCGATATTCCCCCTACCCGAATCATCCAAAAATCCGAGGGCGTCAAAATCTTCCATATCCGAGTCATCCAAAATCCGAGGTAGATGAAATTGCCGTTACCCGAATCATCCAAAAATCCGAGGGCGTCAAAATCTTCCATATCCGAGTATGCAAAAATCCGAGGCCAGCGAAATTGCCGTTACCAGAATCATCCAGAAATCCGAGGTCGGCGAAATTGCCGTTACCAGAATCATCCAAAAATCCGAGGGCGTCAAAATCTTCCTTATACGAATCATCCAAAAATCCGAGGGCGTCAAAATCTTCCATATCCGAGTATGCAAAAATCCGAGGTCGGCGAAATTCCCCCTACCCGAATCATCCAAAAATCCGAGGGCGTCAAAATCTTCCATATCCGAGTCATCCAAAATCCGAGGTAGATGAAATTGCCGTTACCCGAATCATCCAAAAATCCGAGGTCGGCGAAATTGCCGTTACACGAATCATCCAGAAATCCGAAGGAGTCAAAATAGCCCTTACCCGAATCATCCTGAAATCCGAGGCCAGCGAAATTGCCGTTATCCGAGTCATCCAAAAATCCGAGGTCGGCGATATTCCCCCTACCCGAATCATCCAAAAATCCGAGGGCGTCAAAATCTTCCATATCCGAGTCATCCAAAATCCGAGGTAGATGAAATTGCCGTTACCCGAATCATCCAAAAATCCGAGGTCGGCGAAATTGCCGTTACACGAATCATCCAGAAATCCGAAGGAGTCAAAATAGCCCTTACCCGAATCATCCTGAAATCCGAGGCCAGCGAAATTGCCGTTATCCGAGTCATCCAAAAATCCGAGGTCGGCGATATTCCCCCTACCCGAATCATCCAAAAATCCGAGGGCGTCAAAATCTTCCATATCCGAGTCATCCAAAATCCGAGGCCAGCGAAATTGCCGTTATCCGAGTCATCCAAAAATCCGAGGTCGGCCAAATTCCCCCTACCCGAATCATCCAAAAATCCGAGGGCGTCAAAATCTTCCATATCCGAATCATCCAGAAATCCGAAGGAGTCAAAATAGCCCTTACCCGAATCATCCTGAAATCCGAGGTCGGCGAAATTGCCGTTACCAGAATCATCCAAAAATCCGAGGGCGTCAAAATCTTCCATATCCGAGTCATCCAAAATCCGAGGCCAGCGAAATTGCCGTTATCCGAGTCATCCAAAAATCCGAGGTCGGCGAAATTGCCCCTACCCGAATCATCCAAAAATCCGAGGGCGTCAAAATCTTCCATATCCGAGTCATCCAAAATCCGAGGCCAGCGAAATTGCCGTTACCAGAATCATCCAGAAATCCGAGGTCGGCGAAATTGCCGTTACCAGAATCATCCAAAAATCCGAGGGCGTCAAAATCTTCCTTATACGAATCATCCAAAAATCCGAGGGCGTCAAAATCTTCCATATCCGAGTCATCCAAAATCCGAGGTAGATGAAATTGCCGTTACCAGAATCATCCAAAAATCCGAGGGCGTCAAAATCTTCCTTATACGAATCATCCAAAAATCCGAGGGCGTCAAAATCTTCCATATCCGAGTATGCAAAAATCCGAGGTCGGCGAAATTGCCGTTACCAGAATCATCCAGAAATCCGAGGTCGGCGAAATTCCCCCTACCCGAATCATCCAAAAATTCGAGGGCGTCAAAATCTTCCATATCCGAGTCATCCAAAATCCGAGGTAGATGAAATTGCCGTTACCCGAATCATCCAAAAATCCGAGGTCGGCGAAATTGCCGTTACACGAATCATCCAGAAATCCGAAGGAGTCAAAATAGCCCTTACCCGAATCATCCTGAAATCCGAGGCCAGCGAAATTGCCGTTATCCGAGTCATCCAAAAATCCGAGGTCGGCGATATTCCCCCTACCCGAATCATCCAAAAATCCGAGGGCGTCAAAATCTTCCATATCCGAGTCATCCAAAATCCGAGGTAGATGAAATTGCCGTTACCCGAATCATCCAAAAATCCGAGGTCGGCGAAATTGCCGTTACACGAATCATCCAGAAATCCGAAGGAGTCAAAATAGCCCTTACCCGAATCATCCTGAAATCCGAGGTCGGCGAAATTGCCGTTACCAGAATCATCCAGAAATCCGAGGTCGGCGAAATTCCCCCTACCCGAATCATCCAAAAATCCGAGGGCGTCAAAATCTTCCATATCCGAGTCATCCAAAATCCGAGGCCAGCGAAATTGCCGTTATCCGAGTCATCCAAAAATCCGAGGTCGGCCAAATTGCCCCTACCCGAATCATCCAAAAATCCGAGGGCGTCAAAATCTTCCATATCCGAGTCATCCAAAATCCGAGGCCAGCGAAATTGCCGTTACCAGAATCATCCAAAAATCCGAGGTCGGCGAAATTGCCGTTACCAGAATCATCCAAAAATCCGAGGGCGTCAAAATCTTCCTTATACGAATCATCCAAAAATCCGAGGGCGTCAAAATCTTCCATATCCGAGTATGCAAAAATCCGAGGTCGGCGAAATTCCCCCTACCCGAATCATCCAAAAATCCGAGGGCGTCAAAATCTTCCATATCCGAGTCATCCAAAATCCGAGGTAGATGAAATTGCCGTTACCCGAATCATCCAAAAATCCGAGGTCGGCGAAATTGCCGTTACACGAATCATCCAGAAATCCGAAGGAGTCAAAATAGCCCTTACCCGAATCATCCTGAAATCCGAGGCCAGCGAAATTGCCGTTATCCGAGTCATCCAAAAATCCGAGGTCGGCGAAATTCCCCCTACCCGAATCATCCAAAAATCCGAGGGCGTCAGAATCTTCCATATCCGAGTCATCCAAAATCCGAGGCCAGCGAAATTGCCGTTATCCGAGTCATCCAAAAATCCGAGGTCGGCCAAATTCCCCCTACCCGAATCATCCAAAAATCCGAGGGCGTCAAAATCTTCCATATCCGAATCATCCAGAAATCCGAAGGAGTCAAAATAGCCCTTACCCGAATCATCCTGAAATCCGAGGTCGGCGAAATTGCCGTTACCAGAATCATCCAGAAATCCGAGGTCGGCGAAATTCCCCCTACCCGAATCATCCAAAAATCCGAGGGCGTCAAAATCTTCCATATCCGAGTCATCCAAAATCCGAGGCCAGCGAAATTGCCGTTATCCGAGTCATCCAAAAATCCGAGGTCGGCGAAATTGCCCCTACCCGAATCATCCAAAAATCCGAGGGCGTCAAAATCTTCCATATCCGAGTCATCCTGAAATCCGAGGCCAGCGAAATTGCCGTTATCCGAGTCATCCAAAAATCCGAGGTCGGCGAAATTCCCCCTACCCGAATCATCCAAAAATCCGAGGGCGTCAGAATCTTCCATATCCGAGTCATCCAAAATCCGAGGCCAGCGAAATTGCCGTTATCCGAGTCATCCAAAAATCCGAGGTCGGCCAAATTCCCCCTACCCGAATCATCCAAAAATCCGAGGGCGTCAAAATCTTCCATATCCGAATCATCCAGAAATCCGAAGGAGTCAAAATAGCCCTTACCCGAATCATCCTGAAATCCGAGGTCGGCGAAATTGCCGTTACCAGAATCATCCAGAAATCCGAGGTCGGCGAAATTCCCCCTACCCGAATCATCCAAAAATCCGAGGGCGTCAAAATCTTCCATATCCGAGTCATCCAAAATCCGAGGCCAGCGAAATTGCCGTTATCCGAGTCATCCAAAAATCCGAGGTCGGCGAAATTGCCCCTACCCGAATCATCCAAAAATCCGAGGGCGTCAAAATCTTCCATATCCGAGTCATCCAAAATCCGAGGCCAGCGAAATTGCCGTTACCAGAATCATCCAGAAATCCGAGGTCGGCGAAATTGCCGTTACCAGAATCATCCAAAAATCCGAGGGCGTCAAAATCTTCCTTATACGAATCATCCAAAAATCCGAGGGCGTCAAAATCTTCCATATCCGAGTATGCAAAAATCCGAGGTCGGCGAAATTCCCCCTACCCGAATCATCCAAAAATCCGAGGGCGTCAAAATCTTCCATATCCGAGTCATCCAAAATCCGAGGTAGATGAAATTGCCGTTACCCGAATCATCCAAAAATCCGAGGTCGGCGAAATTGCCGTTACACGAATCATCCAGAAATCCGAAGGAGTCAAAATAGCCCTTACCCGAATCATCCTGAAATCCGAGGCCAGCGAAATTGCCGTTATCCGAGTCATCCAAAAATCCGAGGTCGGCGAAATTCCCCCTACCCGAATCATCCAAAAATCCGAGGGCGTCAAAATCTTCCATATCCGAGTCATCCAAAATCCGAGGCCAGCGAAATTGCCGTTATCCGAGTCATCCAAAAATCCGAGGTCGGCCAAATTCCCCCTACCCGAATCATCCAAAAATCCGAGGGCGTCAAAATCTTCCATATCCGAATCATCCAGAAATCGGAGGTCGGCGAAATTGCCGTTACCAGAATCATCCAAAAATCCGAGGTCGGAGAAATTGCCGTTACCAGAATCATCCAAAAATCCGAGGGCGTCAAAATCTTCCATATCCGAGTCATCCAAAATCCGAGGCCAGCGAAATTGCCGTTATCCGAGTCATCCAAAAATCCGAGGTCGGCGAAATTCCCCCTACCCGAATCATCCAGAAATCAGAGGTCGGAGAAATTGCCGTTACCAGAATCATCCAGAAATCCGAGGGCGTCCAAATCGCCCTTACCCGAATCATCCAAAAATCCGGTGTCCGCAAAATTGCCGTTATCCGAATCATCCAAAAATCCGAGGGCGTCAAAATCTTCCATATCCGAGTATGCAAAAATCCGAGGCCAGCGAAATTGCCGTTACCAGAATCATCCAGAAATCCGAGGTCGGCGAAATTGCCGTTACCAGAATCATCCAAAAATCCGAGGGCGTCAAAATCTTCCTTATACGAATCATCCAAAAATCCGAGGGCGTCAAAATCTTCCATATCCGAGTATGCAAAAATCCGAGGCCAGCGAAATTGCCGTTATCCGAGTCATCCAAAAATCCGAGGTCGGCCAAATTCCCCCTACCCGAATCATCCAAAAATCCGAGGGCGTCAAAATCTTCCATATCCGAATCATCCAGAAATCCGAAGGAGTCAAAATAGCCCTTACCCGAATCATCCTGAAATCCGAGGTCGGCGAAATTGCCGTTACCAGAATCATCCAAAAATCCGAGGGCGTCAAAATCTTCCATATCCGAGTCATCCAAAATCCGAGGCCAGCGAAATTGCCGTTATCCGAGTCATCCAAAAATCCGAGGTCGGCGAAATTGCCCCTACCCGAATCATCCAAAAATCCGAGGGCGTCAAAATCTTCCATATCCGAGTCATCCAAAATCCGAGGCCAGCGAAATTGCCGTTACCAGAATCATCCAGAAATCCGAGGTCGGCGAAATTGCCGTTACCAGAATCATCCAAAAATCCGAGGGCGTCAAAATCTTCCTTATACGAATCATCCAAAAATCCGAGGGCGTCAAAATCTTCCATATCCGAGTCATCCAAAATCCGAGGTAGATGAAATTGCCGTTACCAGAATCATCCAAAAATCCGAGGGCGTCAAAATCTTCCTTATACGAATCATCCAAAAATCCGAGGGCGTCAAAATCTTCCATATCCGAGTATGCAAAAATCCGAGGTCGGCGAAATTGCCGTTACCAGAATCATCCAGAAATCCGAGGTCGGCGAAATTCCCCCTACCCGAATCATCCAAAAATTCGAGGGCGTCAAAATCTTCCATATCCGAGTCATCCAAAATCCGAGGTAGATGAAATTGCCGTTACCCGAATCATCCAAAAATCCGAGGTCGGCGAAATTGCCGTTACACGAATCATCCAGAAATCCGAAGGAGTCAAAATAGCCCTTACCCGAATCATCCTGAAATCCGAGGCCAGCGAAATTGCCGTTATCCGAGTCATCCAAAAATCCGAGGTCGGCGATATTCCCCCTACCCGAATCATCCAAAAATCCGAGGGCGTCAAAATCTTCCATATCCGAGTCATCCAAAATCCGAGGCCAGCGAAATTGCCGTTATCCGAGTCATCCAAAAATCCGAGGTCGGCCAAATTCCCCCTACCCGAATCATCCAAAAATCCGAGGGCGTCAAAATCTTCCATATCCGAATCATCCAGAAATCCGAAGGAGTCAAAATAGCCCTTACCCGAATCATCCTGAAATCCGAGGTCGGCGAAATTGCCGTTACCAGAATCATCCAGAAATCCGAGGTCGGCGAAATTCCCCCTACCCGAATCATCCAAAAATCCGAGGGCGTCAAAATCTTCCATATCCGAGTCATCCAAAATCCGAGGCCAGCGAAATTGCCGTTATCCGAGTCATCCAAAAATCCGAGGTCGGCGAAATTGCCCCTACCCGAATCATCCAAAAATCCGAGGGCGTCAAAATCTTCCATATCCGAGTCATCCTGAAATCCGAGGCCAGCGAAATTGCCGTTATCCGAGTCATCCAAAAATCCGAGGTCGGCGAAATTCCCCCTACCCGAATCATCCAAAAATCCGAGGGCGTCAGAATCTTCCATATCCGAGTCATCCAAAATCCGAGGCCAGCGAAATTGCCGTTATCCGAGTCATCCAAAAATCCGAGGTCGGCCAAATTCCCCCTACCCGAATCATCCAAAAATCCGAGGGCGTCAAAATCTTCCATATCCGAATCATCCAGAAATCCGAAGGAGTCAAAATAGCCCTTACCCGAATCATCCTGAAATCCGAGGTCGGCGAAATTGCCGTTACCAGAATCATCCAGAAATCCGAGGTCGGCGAAATTCCCCCTACCCGAATCATCCAAAAATCCGAGGGCGTCAAAATCTTCCATATCCGAGTCATCCAAAATCCGAGGCCAGCGAAATTGCCGTTATCCGAGTCATCCAAAAATCCGAGGTCGGCGAAATTGCCCCTACCCGAATCATCCAAAAATCCGAGGGCGTCAAAATCTTCCATATCCGAGTCATCCTGAAATCCGAGGCCAGCGAAATTGCCGTTATCCGAGTCATCCAAAAATCCGAGGTCGGCGAAATTGCCCCTACCCGAATCATCCAAAAATCCGAGGGCGTCAAAATCTTCCATATCCGAGTCATCCAAAATCCGAGGCCAGCGAAATTGCCGTTACCAGAATCATCCAAAAATCCGAGGTCGGCGAAATTGCCGTTACCAGAATCATCCAAAAATCCGAGGGCGTCAAAATCTTCCTTATACGAATCATCCAAAAATCCGAGGGCGTCAAAATCTTCCATATCCGAGTATGCAAAAATCCGAGGTCGGCGAAATTCCCCCTTCCCGAATCATCCAAAAATCCGAGGGCGTCAAAATCTTCCATATCCGAGTCATCCAAAATCCGAGGTAGATGAAATTGCCGTTACCCGAATCATCCAAAAATCCGAGGTCGGCGAAATTGCCGTTACACGAATCATCCAGAAATCCGAAGGAGTCAAAATAGCCCTTACCCGAATCATCCTGAAATCCGAGGTCAGCGAAATTGCCGTTATCCGAGTCATCCAAAAATCCGAGGTCGGCGAAATTCCCCCTACCCGAATCATCCAAAAATCCGAGGGCGTCAGAATCTTCCATATCCGAGTCATCCAAAATCCGAGGCCAGCGAAATTGCCGTTATCCGAGTCATCCAAAAATCCGAGGTCGGCCAAATTCCCCCTACCCGAATCATCCAAAAATCCGAGGGCGTCAAAATCTTCCATATCCGAATCATCCAGAAATCCGAAGGAGTCAAAATAGCCCTTACCCGAATCATCCTGAAATCCGAGGTCGGCGAAATTGCCGTTACCAGAATCATCCAGAAATCCGAGGTCGGCGAAATTCCCCCTACCCGAATCATCCAAAAATCCGAGGGCGTCAAAATCTTCCATATCCGAGTCATCCAAAATCCGAGGCCAGCGAAATTGCCGTTATCCGAGTCATCCAAAAATCCGAGGTCGGCGAAATTGCCCCTACCCGAATCATCCAAAAATCCGAGGGCGTCAAAATCTTCCATATCCGAGTCATCCTGAAATCCGAGGCCAGCGAAATTGCCGTTATCCGAGTCATCCAAAAATCCGAGGTCGGCGAAATTCCCCCTACCCGAATCATCCAAAAATCCGAGGGCGTCAGAATCTTCCATATCCGAGTCATCCAAAATCCGAGGCCAGCGAAATTGCCGTTATCCGAGTCATCCAAAAATCCGAGGTCGGCCAAATTCCCCCTACCCGAATCATCCAAAAATCCGAGGGCGTCAAAATCTTCCATATCCGAATCATCCAGAAATCCGAAGGAGTCAAAATAGCCCTTACCCGAATCATCCTGAAATCCGAGGTCGGCGAAATTGCCGTTACCAGAATCATCCAGAAATCCGAGGTCGGCGAAATTCCCCCTACCCGAATCATCCAAAAATCCGAGGGCGTCAAAATCTTCCATATCCGAGTCATCCAAAATCCGAGGCCAGCGAAATTGCCGTTATCCGAGTCATCCAAAAATCCGAGGTCGGCGAAATTGCCCCTACCCGAATCATCCAAAAATCCGAGGGCGTCAAAATCTTCCATATCCGAGTCATCCAAAATCCGAGGCCAGCGAAATTGCCGTTACCAGAATCATCCAGAAATCCGAGGTCGGCGAAATTGCCGTTACCAGAATCATCCAAAAATCCGAGGGCGTCAAAATCTTCCTTATACGAATCATCCAAAAATCCGAGGGCGTCAAAATCTTCCATATCCGAGTATGCAAAAATCCGAGGTCGGCGAAATTCCCCCTACCCGAATCATCCAAAAATCCGAGGGCGTCAAAATCTTCCATATCCGAGTCATCCAAAATCCGAGGTAGATGAAATTGCCGTTACCCGAATCATCCAAAAATCCGAGGTCGGCGAAATTGCCGTTACACGAATCATCCAGAAATCCGAAGGAGTCAAAATAGCCCTTACCCGAATCATCCTGAAATCCGAGGCCAGCGAAATTGCCGTTATCCGAGTCATCCAAAAATCCGAGGTCGGCGAAATTCCCCCTACCCGAATCATCCAAAAATCCGAGGGCGTCAAAATCTTCCATATCCGAGTCATCCAAAATCCGAGGCCAGCGAAATTGCCGTTATCCGAGTCATCCAAAAATCCGAGGTCGGCCAAATTCCCCCTACCCGAATCATCCAAAAATCCGAGGGCGTCAAAATCTTCCATATCCGAATCATCCAGAAATCGGAGGTCGGCGAAATTGCCGTTACCAGAATCATCCAAAAATCCGAGGTCGGAGAAATTGCCGTTACCAGAATCATCCAAAAATCCGAGGGCGTCAAAATCTTCCATATCCGAGTCATCCAAAATCCGAGGCCAGCGAAATTGCCGTTATCCGAGTCATCCAAAAATCCGAGGTCGGCGAAATTCCCCCTACCCGAATCATCCAGAAATCAGAGGTCGGAGAAATTGCCGTTACCAGAATCATCCAGAAATCCGAGGGCGTCCAAATCGCCCTTACCCGAATCATCCAAAAATCCGGTGTCCGCAAAATTGCCGTTATCCGAATCATCCAATTATCCGAACATTTTTTGATCGTATCCAATGTGTAGTCTCCACGCGGGCCGCTTGGATGGTACCCACCCTGGAGTCGCTTCCTTAGCCTGGTTCGCGCGCGCAATGCTTGAATTGAATGATTTCGCGCCTCATCGCTAACGCCCCTGTTCGCCTGTTTGAATTTTTACCTTTCGCGCCCGAACAACTCGTCCGCAGCTATTTGCTTGTGTGCGTTTAAGGGCGAGTGAATTTGAAGTGGTGGATGAGTGAAAATTGTTGCTTTTACAACTTCCGATTAGATATTGTTGGCGGCGCGCCGTCTGCGTCCAAAGTGTCTCCTGTATGTCTAGGGAATGTGCCGCAGAAAGGATCATAGACGAACTGAGAGGGTGTGGAAGACATCTAACGATAGTTTACTAGCGGTCACTAACGAATGCCCATAGGAAGTGCTCTCCTTCTTAATGTCTGAGTGTGCCATGCTCAATCGTCTTCACTTTTCCGTAAAAGAGCTACGCTGTGTAGGGAACAAGCGCCGATAACAGTAGATTTTTTCGACGTCTCCCCAACTGATCAGAATGGAACCGGGTTTGTCGTCCAAATACGAACATATGCTGCTCTCAGAATGGTCGATTTCTGTTCGCTGTCCTAAGCATCAAGTCATTTCCCAGTGCCCGCGATGAGACCGTCCCCTCGCCCGTGTCTGTTCGCTTATCTGGGGCGCTGGTGGCCGAGCGAGCGAGCGAGCGGCGTTTGAATTTTGGCGCCCCGACAACGGCGTGGCGTGGCCTCTCCGTTGCGTCCAGCAGCGTCCGAGCGATGCACCTGACGATTGAGACCCGGACGGACGTAGGCGAGCAGCAGCAGCAGCACAGCACAACGATGCATGAGGAATCAGCAGATTCTCGACGCAAGCCACTGTTTTGTAGTACCTGATACCACAGCACTAACTGTCACGATCATCGCACATCTACTCACTTCACATATAAGACAGAGAACAATGAACCACACAGATACTTTATTTACAGAACACATGGCGACTGCCTGATTCGTAGCTGGAGCAATTGTGGCCCTAAAGAGGGCCGTTGGGTTAGATGTATAGCGTGAGTCTCGTTGCGAGAGCTTCTTATCCGCCGAAGCCGTACAGGGTACGTCCTTGGCGTTTCAGAGCGTAGACGACGTCCATGGCGGTGACGGTCTTTCTCTTGGCGTGCTCGCAGTAGGTGACCGCATCACGGATCACGTTCTCAAGGAACACCTTGAGGACACCGCGGGTCTCCTCGTAGATGAGACCGCTGATGCGCTTCACTCCACCACGGCGGGCGAGACGACGGATGGCCGGCTTGGTGATGCCCTGGATGTTGTCGCGAAGCACCTTGCGATGGCGCTTGGCGCCTCCCTTGCCGAGTCCTTTGCCTCCTTTACCACGTCCAGACATAGCGACGATTCGATTGAGTAGCACTCACGAGTGAGATGTGATCGAGGGGGCGCGCGCCGCTTATATAGGCCACGGCTGCTCGTCGCCGGGTCATCACGCGGGGACCCCTCCCCCCGTCAAGCTTCCAACGACTCCGCGTCGGTACAACAGAACACTGTACGCGGTTACGGTAGTGGATATTGGAGAACCGACCCGCAGAGACGGATCTTCTTCATCAAACCCAGGGAACTGGTATCACTAGGAAACTCGAGTCGAAGATATCTTGCGCTTTTGAGATACATAGAATGTGAAGCTGTTTTTTGTGCAATTCGTGGTACTGGACGGGCTAATGCTCGTATTAGGACTGCAACAGAGTGCTCTCGTATGCACATTCTCCTAGGCTCCAGTCATAGAACTAGGCAATCCGGGGATGTGACGAACAGACCACTTTACGAAGGAAAAACCCACAAGTCCCACGCACGGCGCAACCGTGCTCTACGCTCCACTTTTTGCAAACCTATACTTCCACAGCGCTGTCCCTCTCTTCTGCCAGCCGAAACCTTCACCACTATCATCATCACGCAACACAACAACAATTCAACTGAAGCACATATTTATTCACATCACCATCATCAAGCCACCGTCGCACTCATAGGAGTTGCTCTCGGGATTCGTACACGTCAGATTTGTGGCCCTAAAGAGGGCCGTTGGGTTAGATTGAGATCATCGACTTCTCTGGAACTTATGCGCGTTCACCGCGGATGCGACGAGCCAGCTGGATGTCCTTGGGCATGATGGTGACACGCTTGGCGTGGATGGCGCACAAGTTGGTGTCCTCGAAGAGACCGACGAGGTAAGCCTCGCTAGCCTCCTGCAGGGCCATCACAGCCGACGATTGGAAGCGCAGGTCGGTCTTGAAATCCTGAGCGATTTCTCGGACGAGGCGCTGGAACGGCAGCTTGCGGATGAGCAGCTCGGTCGACTTCTGGTAGCGACGGATCTCACGGAGAGCGACGGTTCCCGGGCGGTAACGATGGGGTTTCTTTACGCCTCCGGTGGCCGGAGCTGATTTGCGAGCGGCCTTGGTGGCCAGCTGCTTACGTGGGGCCTTGCCTCCAGTCGATTTGCGAGCGGTCTGCTTGGTACGAGCCATTGCGATGTGAGATTGTCCTGAGCGAACGATAGGCGACACGGCGCCCGGTACGCTTTATATAGGGCCCCGCCGCAGTGGGCGGAGTCTACCCGCCGCACCGCGTGGCGGGGGTCATCGCAAAAATGGTCGGAAACCCTCCAGAAGTTGGATCAACGTGGATTCCGTCACGTGTAATTGCGCGGCGATGATGAGCATGGAATTTTTAAAGGATTTTCAGCTAATGGCCTAATTAGAGTTCATGAATTTTTCACGATTTTCAATTTTTTCACTTTTTTCGCGGTCAATCCTCTATTTCGAGAAGGAAGAAAATTTCAGATTCCCATGGTACAAAATTTCATTTTCATTCAAAATTTAGGGCCACATAAAGTGAGCATACGTCGTTCTTGACAAGGGGTGGGAAGGGAGGAATTCCCGAAACAGGGAAGGCACCAGTGTGTAGGAGGTTCATGTTGTTTAGAAGAAAGACAACAAATTACGTGCATTGCCTGGAAAACGAAGCAGTGGATCCTAAGGGGAACGAGTCATGCACAAGGCATATATGAGCAGAACCTCCTAAACCCCGAATATTGCTGCAATGGTGAGAGCAGGAAATTCACTCTGTATGCCAACTACCTTCAGTCATCGGCAACATCTATGCGGTGGAGCCTGTAAATTGCGCCAATGCTCCAAGGTCAGCTAACCCGCATGCAATACGACGCAGCGTTTGATGGCTATGGCGGCCAGGTCGACTGGAGTATCGCTTCTCGGCCTTTTGGCTAAGATCAAAGTTTAGTTTCTGTTCTTATCGAATTAACCTTCGATAGAGATTCGAATGAATCTCGTTAAGGTTATTTGATTTTTGAGACCGGACGAGGTTGTGGGCTTGCTCGCACCTCGTCACGGGTCGGCCCAGCGTTGCACTGCTGCTGGGATCGGCCCACCCCTCCGGGGGAATAAGAGCGATCAGAGGAATGGGAAGATGGGACGGAGCAGTGTACAGATACGGGGACTAAATTGACTAAATTGAAAATGTCTAGTCGAGCGTAATGCGGTAGAACTGTGGCTGAAGGGCACTTCATCAACAAATCTCAAACCTGCAGAGCCGTTTTCGTCTTGCTTTGGCAAGGAATACCGCTTTTTCGAGCTTTCCCGTTCCTCAAAACTATTAGCGCGGTCACCGATCACATTAGAGACGTCCATCGTCTCATGAGCTAAGCAACATTTTCAAGCAACTGTTCAAAGGCATGTTCGCAAATCAGATATGCGAGAAGAGAGGGCGTCGTTCTCACCGGCTTAGAAGAAACCCACCACAACTCCATTCCCACTTGCTGAAAATTCTTGAAAGGAAACGAATCAACGCGCATTCAGCCGAGTAATTCCGGCAACTACAACTAAGCTGAGGCGTAGGCAAATTTTATTGGTCGATGTCAGAAGGAAGGCTCTACGTCTGCTGGCTTCGCTCTTCCAGCTCGACTCAGATCCGAACTCGTCGCAATCGCTTAACAAAGCTTCGCCTCTTCCTCAGCGATATTCCTTACCCACGGAACGCGATGCCCGCAATTTTCACAGAAGACTCACACACAGAAACAGCATACGAACGACTATAGCAAACTGTTTATTCAATCAATACAGACACATTTTCGATTCGTGTAGCAGATATGTGGCCCTAAAGAGGGCCGTTGGGTTAGATGATGGCGTACGCCGCGAGCAATTTACTTGCTTGAGGTGTACTTGGTGACGGCCTTGGTGCCCTCAGAGACGGCGTGCTTGGCGAGCTCTCCGGGAAGGATGAGCCGGACGGCCGTCTGGATTTCGCGAGATGAGATCGTCGATCGCTTGTTGTAGTGGGCGAGACGCGAGGCTTCAGCGGCGATGCGCTCGAAGACGTCGTTCACGAACGAGTTCATGATCGACATCGCCTTCGACGAGACACCGGTGTCGGGGTGGACCTGCTTCAGCACACGGTAGATGTAGACCGAGTAGCTCTCCTTGCGGCGATGACGCTTCTTCTTGTCTCCAGTACGAGCGGCCTTCTGGCTCTTCGCGGCTTTCTTGGCTCCCTTTGCGGACGGCTTTGGTGGCATGATGAGGTGTTCACTGGCTTGTCAGTGGTGAAGGCACGATGGCCACGGCCGCATTTTATACGGCGGGCGCCATGCAGCCCCGCCCTCGCCCTGGCCGTCGACCGTCGACCCAGGCGTAGGGGCGGGGTCTGCGCTCGACCCGGTATATAACCGCTGCGGTGACACGCCATCGGCTACCCGTGAGTGTTCTACTCGCAGTTCTCAGTCGTCGTCGCTACAACAATGTCTGGACGTGGAAAGGGAGGCAAAGCCAAGACCGGAGGAAAGTCGAAGTCGCGTTCGTCGCGCGCTGGACTGCAGTTCCCCGTCGGTCGCCTGCATCGCATGCTCCGCAAGGGCAACTATGCTGGACGCATCGGTGGTGGAGCTCCAGTCTACCTGGCCGCCGTCCTCGAATACCTCGCCGCTGAGGTGCTCGAGCTGGCCGGTAACGCCGCTCGCGACAACAAGAAGACCAGGATCAACCCTCGCCATCTGCAGCTCGCTGTCCGCAACGACGAGGAGCTCAACAAGCTTCTCTCCGGCGTGACCATCGCTCAGGGAGGTGTTCTGCCTAACATCCAGGCCGTGCTCCTGCCCAAGAAGACCGCCGGTGACAAGGAATAAGCGCACTCTCGTGCTCTCTCATCTAACCCAACGGCCCTCTTTAGGGCCACATATGTGCACCATACGAATCGAATTTGGGAAACGATTGATTGAATAAATCCTGTAATAAACTATTGTTGTAACGTGTGTAATTGGAGGAAATTGAGGAAATGGAGGAAATTGGTTCGATAGCATAGGGACATCCGTGCTGTTTCGTCGAAAATGCATGGTCTCATCGACCAGCCAGTGGATTCAGCAATAGGGCTTCGTCGGGCGGTTTTCTCGTCCCACTTCCATCACTCATACTTTTACGAAGGCAATATGCAAGGAATGCTTTGGTTCAAGTGAAAATCTCTACGACTCTACAGCATATAGATGTGTACATTGTCCATTGGATCCGAATGAATCATTTTCGGATATCTCGATCCGAATCATCCGAAAATCCGGGGTCCGCGAAAATAGCGTTATCCGAATCCTCCAATTATCCGAAGATTTTCGAGCACATCCAATGTATAGTCAACATAAAGTTCTGGCGATGGTCTCCGAAAGCCTGTTCTTGAGATACGGTTCGATTTAGTCAACACAGCTAAAACCAAGAATAAAGTCTGCAAACGATCTCGAACTTTGCTCCCAAATATGGCGCGTATTGCTCAAATTTACAGTGAGGGGCTTACTCTGCTAGACAGCCGTGGCATCACTTGATCGCCATCTCATCTGTTAATGTGTTACACGACCTCCGACCACTGGATTGTCCCATTCCCAAGCTGTCGTCCATTATTGCAATCATCTACTTACATCGTGATTATTGCGCTTCTGTTGCCACCACTGTACGGTGTTGCCACTGGCCTAACTGGCGGCCATTCCTAGCACGTCGCATCGGTCGGCGAGTGCGGTCCGCGCTTGAATTCTGGCGGGCACGCGGCAGAACACGACGCGTGGCGTCTACTGCCAGTGAAAGATTAGCGTGCCGGAGAGATTCAGACAGGGATGCGGACTACCATATGCAATCGTACGAGAACGATGAAGAAGCGACGCAGAACCGAATGGAAATGTCTCAAGAACAACAGAGTTGATTGTTCGCATAGATACCGCTGTGTATACGACATTCGACGTTGCAGTAGTCCGGCGGACGAATTGCTCCTCCGGCTGAACCTCGTTGTCGAGCAGGCGGTGTTCGAATCTCGGTACTGCTGTGCGACAGAGTACGCATCGAATTCTGATGCGGCGACCATTTTTCCCCATTGAAGAAGCGCTTTGAATGAATAGGCGGACGTGGATGAAGAAAGGTTTGGTCAGTCTAGTAGAAGTGGGCTTAGAAACAATGGGCACCTTCGTAAAGTTGAGAAATCGCCGGGCACAGGGGGAAGGATTTTGAAAATCGGAAAGTAAAGAAGCAATTTCAATTTCTTATATATCGATAAAACCAGCAATTTTTCTGCTATTGTTCAATTTTTGCTTGGAAGATTCTTTTGAATAGAAATTGTGGAGGCAAATCTATCACTCACCATAGAATGCAGTCCTATCGCCTCCAATTTCAGGGTCAATTTAAGTATTGGACCTTTGTCAGATGCTGTTGAGAAGTCAACGTACACTATAGCATCTGTGTGTTTTCTATTAAATATTTTTTAGACCTAGATCTGGAACGGCAATGACCGAAATAGGTGGCCTCTGCCGATTCGGGTCTATGTTGATCTCAACTATAACGAGCACTCTAGAGCGTCGGTTGAAAAATGCAAATTTCTAAACCTACCACTTACATGAGATATCAAAAACGAAAGTTCTGCAGCAGACGCTCTTGCGAGTTTATGAAATTTACGTGAGGCCTATTGTAGAATGTGGCGTAACCCTAGCAAGAAGAACGACACCGGTTTGATGGAAAGCGCTCAAAACAGTTACACACGCTGGCTGTTCAGGAGATGCTGTGGACTTCAATATAGTGGTTTGCCGAACGGGTTCAACACAGCAAAGATGCTTGGTCTTCGCACTATGTGCTTCGGAAGAAAAAGGGCTGATTTGCTCCAGTTGTTCAAAATTCTGTCTAAAAGCGTTGCAGTTGACCACTGATATTCTTCAATTCTCCATTGTCTGGAAGTAGAAAGGGATAACTCAGAATCTATGTCATCGTTGAAGGACGC
The DNA here is from genome assembly GCA_947359475.1 of Heligmosomoides polygyrus bakeri. Taxonomy (NCBI): domain Eukaryota; kingdom Metazoa; phylum Nematoda; class Chromadorea; order Rhabditida; family Heligmosomidae; genus Heligmosomoides; species Heligmosomoides polygyrus. The sequence continues at coordinate 10,770,424 of OX375868.1, forward strand.
GGGCAATATCAGTTTCCCTCACCTATAAGAATCTGAGGGAGCTCAACTGTTTGCTTGGTGAATCTGAAAATGCCGCGCAGATGCCGCTGCCAGTTCCTACTATTTTTTGTGATTTATTGCTCCTAAAATTTGACTGGTTAAGCCAATTTAGGGTTTGAAGAGCGCAAAATTCAACTGCGAACTCCACCGAGCGACGAAAGCAGTTTCCACACGAGCAGCTTAGATGGCGCCCACCCTGGAGTCCCTTCCCTAGCCTGATTCTGCGCTCGAAGAGACTCCCCTTGAGCGACGAAAGCAGTCTCCACTATACATTGGATCCGAATGAATCATTTTCAGATATCCGATTCGGATAACCCGATCCGAATCATCCAAAAATCCGAGGTCGGCGAAATTCCACCTACCCGAATCATCCAAAAATCCGAGGGCGTCAAAATCTTCCATATCCGAATCATCCAGAAATCCGAGGTCGGCGAAATTGCCGTTACCAGAATCATCCAGAAATCCGAGGTCGGCGAAATTCCCCCTACCCGAATCATCCAAAAATCCGAGGTCGGCGAAATTCCCCCTACCCGAATCATCCAAAAATCCGAGGGCGTCAAAATCTTCCATATCCGAATCATCCAAAAATCCGAGGTCGGCGAAATTCCCCCTACCCGAATCATCCAAAAATCCGAGGGCGTCAAAATCTTCCATATCCGAATCATCCAGAAATCGAGGTCGGCGAAATTGCCGTTACCAGAATCATCCAGAAATCCGAGGTCGGCGAAATTCCCCCTACCCGAATCATCCAAAAATCCGAGGTCGGCGAAATTCCCCCTACCCGAATCATCCAAAAATCCGAGGGCGTCAAAATCTTCCATATCCGAATCATCCAAAAATCCGAGGTCGGCGAAATTCCCCCTACCCGAATCATCCAAAAATCCGAGGGCGTCAAAATAGCCCTTACCCGAATCATCCTGAAATCCGAGGTCGGCGAAATTGCCGTTACCAGAATCATCCAGAAATCCGAGGTCGGCGAAATTGCCCCTACCCGAATCATCCAAAAATCCGAGGGCGTCAAAATCTTCCTTATACGAATCATCCAAAAATCCGAGGGCGTCAAAATCTTCCATATCCGAGTCATCCAAAATCCGAGGCCAGCGAAATTGCCGTTATCCGAGTCATCCAAAAATCCGAGGTCGGCGAAATTCCCCCTACCCGAATCATCCAAAAATCCGAGGGCGTCAAAATAGCCCTTACCCGAATCATCCTGAAATCCGAGGTCGGCGAAATTGCCGTTACCAGAATCATCCAGAAATCCGAGGTCGGCGAAATTGCCCCTACCCGAATCATCCAAAAATCCGAGGGCGTCAAAATCTTCCTTATACGAATCATCCAAAAATCCGAGGGCGTCAAAATCTTCCATATCCGAGTCATCCAAAATCCGAGGCCAGCGAAATTGCCGTTATCCGAGTCATCCAAAAATCCGAGGTCGGCGAAATTCCCCCTACCCGAATCATCCAAAAATCCGAGGGCGTCAAAATAGCCCTTACCCGAATCATCCTGAAATCCGAGGTCGGCGAAATTGCCGTTACCAGAATCATCCAGAAATCCGAGGTCGGCGAAATTCCCCCTACCCGAATCATCCAAAAATCCGAGGGCGTCAAAATCTTCCATATCCGAGTCATCCAAAATCCGAGGCCAGCGAAATTGCCGTTATCCGAGTCATCCAAAAATCCGAGGTCGGCGAAGTTGCCCCTACCCGAATCATCCAAAAATCCGAGGGCGTCAAAATCTTCCATATCCGAGTCATCCAAAATCCGAGGTAGATGAAATTGCCGTTACCCGCATCATCCAAAAATCCGAGGTCGGCGAAATTGCCATTACACGAATCATCCAGAAATCCGAAGGAGTCAAAATAGCCCTTACCCGAATCATCCTGAAATCCGAGGTCGGCGAAATTGCCGTTACCAGAATCATCCAGAAATCCGAGGTCGGCGAAATTGCCCCTACCCGAATCATCCAAAAATCCGAGGGCGTCAAAATCTTCCATATCCGAGTCATCCAAAATCCGAGGCCAGCGAAATTGCCGTTATCCGAGTCATCCAAAAATCCGAGGTCGGCGAAATTCCCCCTACCCGAATCATCCTGAAATCCGAGGTAGATGAAATTGCCGTTACCCGCATCATCCAAAAATCCGAGGGCGTCAAAATAGCCCTTACCCGAATCATCCTGAAATCCGAGGTCGGCGAAATTGCCGTTACCAGAATCATCCAGAAATCCGAGGTCGGCGAAATTGCCCCTACCCGAATCATCCAAAAATCCGAGGGCGTCAAAATCTTCCTTATACGAATCATCCAAAAATCCGAGGGCGTCAAAATCTTCCATATCCGAGTCATCCAAAATCCGAGGCCAGCGAAATTGCCGTTATCCGAGTCATCCAAAAATCCGAGGTCGGCGAAATTCCCCCTACCCGAATCATCCAAAAATCCGAGGGCGTCAAAATAGCCGTTACCAGAATCATCCAAAAATCCGAGGTCGGCGAAGTTGCCCCTACCCGAATCATCCAAAAATCCGAGGGCGTCAAAATCTTCCATATCCGAGTCATCCAAAATCCGAGGTAGATGAAATTGCCGTTACCCGCATCATCCAAAAATCCGAGGTCGGCGAAATTGCCATTACACGAATCATCCAGAAATCCGAAGGAGTCAAAATAGCCCTTACCCGAATCATCCTGAAATCCGAGGTCGGCGAAATTGCCGTTACCAGAATCATCCAAAAATCCGAGGTCGGCGAAGTTGCCCCTACCCGAATCATCCAAAAATCCGAGGGCGTCAAAATCTTCCATATCCGAGTCATCCAAAATCCGAGGTAGATGAAATTGCCGTTACCCGCATCATCCAAAAATCCGAGGTCGGCGAAATTGCCGTTACCAGAATCATCCAGAAATCCGAGGTCGGCGAAATTGCCCCTACCCGAATCATCCAAAAATCCGAGGGCGTCAAAATCTTCCATATCCGAGTCATCCAAAATCCGAGGCCAGCGAAATTGCCGTTATCCGAGTCATCCAAAGATCCGAGGTCGGCGAAATTGCCGTTACACGAATCATCCAGAAATCCGAAGGAGTCAAAATAGCCCTTACCCGAATCATCCTGAAATCCGAGGTCGGCGAAATTGCCGTTACCAGAATCATCCAGAAATCCGAGGTCGGCGAAATTCCCCCTACCCGAATCATCCAAAAATCCGAGGGCGTCAAAATCTTCCATATCCGAGTCATCCAAAATCCGAGGTAGATGAAATTGCCGTTACCCGCATCATCCAAAAATCCGAAGGAGTCAAAATAGCCCTTACCCGAATCATCCTGAAATCCGAGGTCGGCGAAATTCCCCCTACCCGAATCATCCAAAAATCCGAGGGCGTCAAAATCTTCCATATCCGAGTCATCCAAAATCCGAGGCCAGCGAAATTGCCGTTATCCGAGTCATCCAAAAATCCGAGGTCGGCGAAATTGCCCCTACCCGAATCATCCAAAAATCCGAGGGCGTCAAAATCTTCCATATCCGAGTCATCCAAAATCCGAGGCCAGCGAAATTGCCGTTACCAGAATCATCCAGAAATCCGAGGTCGGCGAAATTGCCGTTACCAGAATCATCCAAAAATCCGAGGTCGGCGAAATTGCCGTTACACGAATCATCCAGAAATCCGAAGGAGTCAAAATAGCCCTTACCCGAATCATCCTGAAATCCGAGGTCGGCGAAATTGCCGTTACCAGAATCATCCAGAAATCCGAGGTCGGCGAAATTCCCCCTACCCGAATCATCCAAAAATCCGAGGGCGTCAAAATCTTCCATATCCGAGTCATCCAAAATCCGAGGTAGATGAAATTGCCGTTACACGAATCATCCAGAAATCCGAAGGAGTCAAAATAGCCCTTACCCGAATCATCCTGAAATCCGAGGTCGGCGAAATTCCCCCTACCCGAATCATCCAAAAATCCGAGGGCGTCAAAATCTTCCATATCCGAGTCATCCAAAATCCGAGGCCAGCGAAATTGCCGTTATCCGAGTCATCCAAAAATCCGAGGTCGGCGAAATTGCCCCTACCCGAATCATCCAAAAATCCGAGGGCGTCAAAATCTTCCATATCCGAGTCATCCAAAATCCGAGGTAGATGAAATTGCCGTTACCAGAATCATCCAGAAATCCGAGGTCGGCGAAATTGCCGTTACCAGAATCATCCAGAAATCCGAGGTCGGCGAAATTGCCGTTACCAGAATCATCCAAAAGTCCGAGGGCGTCAAAATCTTCCTTATACGAATCATCCAAAAATCCGAGGGCGTCAAAATCTTCCATATCCGAGTATGCAAAAATCCGAGGGCGTCAAAATCTTCCATATCCGAGTATGCAAAAATCCGAGGGCGTCAAAATCTTCCATATCCGAGTCATCCAAAATCCGAGGCCAGCGAAATTGCCGTTATCCGAGTCATCCAAAAATCCGAGGTCGGCGAAATTGCCCCTACCCGAATCATCCAAAAATCCGAGGGCGTCAAAATAGCCCTTACCCGAATCATCCTGAAATCCGAGGGCGTCAAAATCTTCCATATCCGAGTCATCCAAAATCCGAGGCCAGCGAAATTGCCGTTATCCGAGTCATCCAAAAATCCGAGGTCGGCGAAATTGCCGTTACCAGAATCATCCAGAAATCCGAGGTCGGCGAAATTGCCCCTACCCGAATCATCCAAAAATCCGAGGGCGTCAAAATCTTCCTTATACGAATCATCCAAAAATCCGAGGGCGTCAAAATCTTCCATATCCGAGTCATCCAAAATCCGAGGCCAGCGAAATTGCCGTTATCCGAGTCATCCAAAAATCCGAGGTCGGCGAAATTCCCCCTACCCGAATCATCCAAAAATCCGAGGGCGTCAAAATAGCCCTTACCCGAATCATCCTGAAATCCGAGGTCGGCGAAATTGCCGTTACCAGAATCATCCAGAAATCCGAGGTCGGCGAAATTCCCCCTACCCGAATCATCCAAAAATCCGAGGGCGTCAAAATCTTCCATATCCGAGTCATCCAAAATCCGAGGTAGATGAAATTGCCGTTACCCGCATCATCCAAAAATCCGAGGTCGGCGAAATTGCCATTACACGAATCATCCAGAAATCCGAAGGAGTCAAAATAGCCCTTACCCGAATCATCCTGAAATCCGAGGTCGGCGAAATTGCCGTTACCAGAATCATCCAGAAATCCGAGGTCGGCGAAATTGCCCCTACCCGAATCATCCAAAAATCCGAGGGCGTCAAAATCTTCCATATCCGAGTCATCCAAAATCCGAGGCCAGCGAAATTGCCGTTATCCGAGTCATCCAAAAATCCGAGGTCGGCGAAATTGCCGTTACACGAATCATCCAGAAATCCGAAGGAGTCAAAATAGCCCTTACCCGAATCATCCTGAAATCCGAGGTCGGCGAAATTGCCGTTACCAGAATCATCCAGAAATCCGAGGTCGGCGAAATTCCCCCTACCCGAATCATCCAAAAATCCGAGGGCGTCAAAATCTTCCATATCCGAGTCATCCAAAATCCGAGGTAGATGAAATTGCCGTTACCCGCATCATCCAAAAATCCGAGGTCGGCGAAATTGCCGTTACACGAATCATCCAGAAATCCGAAGGAGTCAAAATAGCCCTTACCCGAATCATCCTGAAATCCGAGGTCGGCGAAATTCCCCCTACCCGAATCATCCAAAAATCCGAGGGCGTCAAAATCTTCCATATCCGAGTCATCCAAAATCCGAGGCCAGCGAAATTGCCGTTATCCGAGTCATCCAAAAATCCGAGGTCGGCGAAGTTGCCCCTACCCGAATCATCCAAAAATCCGAGGGCGTCAAAATCTTCCATATCCGAGTCATCCAAAATCCGAGGTAGATGAAATTGCCGTTACCCGCATCATCCAAAAATCCGAGGTCGGCGAAATTGCCATTACACGAATCATCCAGAAATCCGAAGGAGTCAAAATAGCCCTTACCCGAATCATCCTGAAATCCGAGGTCGGCGAAATTGCCGTTACCAGAATCATCCAGAAATCCGAGGTCGGCGAAATTGCCCCTACCCGAATCATCCAAAAATCCGAGGGCGTCAAAATCTTCCATATCCGAGTCATCCAAAATCCGAGGCCAGCGAAATTGCCGTTATCCGAGTCATCCAAAAATCCGAGGTCGGCGAAATTGCCGTTACACGAATCATCCAGAAATCCGAAGGAGTCAAAATAGCCCTTACCCGAATCATCCTGAAATCCGAGGTCGGCGAAATTGCCGTTACCAGAATCATCCAGAAATCCGAGGTCGGCGAAATTCCCCCTACCCGAATCATCCAAAAATCCGAGGGCGTCAAAATCTTCCATATCCGAGTCATCCAAAATCCGAGGTAGATGAAATTGCCGTTACCCGCATCATCCAAAAATCCGAGGTCGGCGAAATTGCCGTTACACGAATCATCCAGAAATCCGAAGGAGTCAAAATAGCCCTTACCCGAATCATCCTGAAATCCGAGGTCGGCGAAATTCCCACTACCCGAATCATCCAAAAATCCGAGGGCGTCAAAATCTTCCATATCCGAGTATGCAAAAATCCGAGGCCAGCGAAATTGCCGTTATCCGAGTCATCCAAAAATCCGAGGTCGGCGAAATTGCCCCTACCCGAATCATCCAAAAATCCGAGGGCGTCAAAATCTTCCATATCCGAGTCATCCAAAATCCGAGGCCAGCGAAATTGCCGTTACCAGAATCATCCAGAAATCCGAGGTCGGCGAAATTGCCGTTACCAGAATCATCCAAAAATCCGAGGGCGTCAAAATCTTCCTTATACGAATCATCCAAAAATCCGAGGGCGTCAAAATCTTCCATATCCGAGTATGCAAAAATCCGAGGGCGTCAAAATCTTCCATATCCGAGTCATCCAAAATCCGAGGCCAGCGAAATTGCCGTTATCCGAGTCATCCAAAAATCCGAGGTCGGCGAAATTGCCCCTACCCGAATCATCCAAAAATCCGAGGGCGTCAAAATCTTCCATATCCGAGTATGCAAAAATCCGAGGGCGTCAAAATCTTCCATATCCGAGTCATCCAAAATCCGAGGCCAGCGAAATTGCCGTTACCAGAATCATCCAGAAATCCGAGGTCGGCGAAATTGCCGTTACCAGAATCATCCAAAAATCCGAGGGCGTCAAAATCTTCCTTATACGAATCATCCAAAAATCCGAGGGCGTCAAAATCTTCCATATCCGAGTATGCAAAAATCCGAGGGCGTCAAAATCTTCCATATCCGAGTCATCCAAAATCCGAGGCCAGCGAAATTGCCGTTACCAGAATCATCCAGAAATCCGAGGTCGGCGAAATTGCCGTTACCAGAATCATCCAAAAATCCGAGGGCGTCAAAATCTTCCTTATACGAATCATCCAAAAATCCGAGGGCGTCAAAATCTTCCATATCCGAGTATGCAAAAATCCGAGGGCGTCAAAATCTTCCATATCCGAGTCATCCAAAATCCGAGGCCAGCGAAATTGCCGTTATCCGAGTCATCCAAAAATCCGAGGTCGGCGAAATTGCCCCTACCCGAATCATCCAAAAATCCGAGGGCGTCAAAATCTTCCATATCCGAGTATGCAAAAATCCGAGGGCGTCAAAATCTTCCATATCCGAGTCATCCAAAATCCGAGGCCAGCGAAATTGCCGTTACCAGAATCATCCAGAAATCCGAGGTCGGCGAAATTGCCGTTACCAGAATCATCCAAAAATCCGAGGGCGTCAAAATCTTCCTTATACGAATCATCCAAAAATCCGAGGGCGTCAAAATCTTCCTTATACGAATCATCCAAAAATCCGAGGGCGTCAAAATCTTCCATATCCGAGTCATCCAAAATCCGAGGTAGATGAAATTGCCGTTACCCGAATCATCCAAAAATCCGAGGTCGGCGAAATTGCCGTTACACGAATCATCCAGAAATCCGAAGGAGTCAAAATAGCCCTTACCCGAATCATCCTGAAATCCGAGGTCGGCGAAATTGCCGTTACCAGAATCATCCAGAAATCCGAGGTCGGCGAAATTCCCCCTACCCGAATCATCCAAAAATCCGAGGGCGTCAAAATCTTCCATATCCGAGTCATCCAAAATCCGAGGTAGATGAAATTGCCGTTACCCGCATCATCCAAAAATCCGAGGTCGGCGAAATTGCCATTACACGAATCATCCAGAAATCCGAAGGAGTCAAAATAGCCCTTACCCGAATCATCCTGAAATCCGAGGTCGGCGAAATTGCCGTTACCAGAATCATCCAGAAATCCGAGGTCGGCGAAATTGCCCCTACCCGAATCATCCAAAAATCCGAGGGCGTCAAAATCTTCCATATCCGAGTCATCCAAAATCCGAGGCCAGCGAAATTGCCGTTATCCGAGTCATCCAAAAATCCGAGGTCGGCGAAATTGCCGTTACACGAATCATCCAGAAATCCGAAGGAGTCAAAATAGCCCTTACCCGAATCATCCTGAAATCCGAGGTCGGCGAAATTGCCGTTACCAGAATCATCCAGAAATCCGAGGTCGGCGAAATTCCCCCTACCCGAATCATCCAAAAATCCGAGGGCGTCAAAATCTTCCATATCCGAGTCATCCAAAATCCGAGGTAGATGAAATTGCCGTTACCCGCATCATCCAAAAATCCGAGGTCGGCGAAATTGCCGTTACACGAATCATCCAGAAATCCGAAGGAGTCAAAATAGCCCTTACCCGAATCATCCTGAAATCCGAGGTCGGCGAAATTCCCACTACCCGAATCATCCAAAAATCCGAGGGCGTCAAAATCTTCCATATCCGAGTATGCAAAAATCCGAGGCCAGCGAAATTGCCGTTATCCGAGTCATCCAAAAATCCGAGGTCGGCGAAATTGCCCCTACCCGAATCATCCAAAAATCCGAGGGCGTCAAAATCTTCCATATCCGAGTCATCCAAAATCCGAGGCCAGCGAAATTGCCGTTACCAGAATCATCCAGAAATCCGAGGTCGGCGAAATTGCCGTTACCAGAATCATCCAAAAATCCGAGGGCGTCAAAATCTTCCTTATACGAATCATCCAAAAATCCGAGGGCGTCAAAATCTTCCATATCCGAGTATGCAAAAATCCGAGGGCGTCAAAATCTTCCATATCCGAGTCATCCAAAATCCGAGGCCAGCGAAATTGCCGTTATCCGAGTCATCCAAAAATCCGAGGTCGGCGAAATTGCCCCTACCCGAATCATCCAAAAATCCGAGGGCGTCAAAATCTTCCATATCCGAGTCATCCAAAATCCGAGGCCAGCGAAATTGCCGTTACCAGAATCATCCAGAAATCCGAGGTCGGCGAAATTGCCGTTACCAGAATCATCCAAAAATCCGAGGGCGTCAAAATCTTCCTTATACGAATCATCCAAAAATCCGAGGGCGTCAAAATCTTCCATATCCGAGTATGCAAAAATCCGAGGGCGTCAAAATCTTCCATATCCGAGTCATCCAAAATCCGAGGCCAGCGAAATTGCCGTTATCCGAGTCATCCAAAAATCCGAGGTCGGCGAAATTGCCCCTACCCGAATCATCCAAAAATCCGAGGGCGTCAAAATCTTCCATATCCGAGTCATCCAAAATCCGAGGCCAGCGAAATTGCCGTTACCAGAATCATCCAGAAATCCGAGGTCGGCGAAATTGCCGTTACCAGAATCATCCAAAAATCCGAGGGCGTCAAAATCTTCCTTATACGAATCATCCAAAAATCCGAGGGCGTCAAAATCTTCCTTATACGAATCATCCAAAAATCCGAGGGCGTCAAAATCTTCCATATCCGAGTCATCCAAAATCCGAGGTAGATGAAATTGCCGTTACCCGAATCATCCAAAAATCCGAGGTCGGCGAAATTGCCGTTACACGAATCATCCAGAAATCCGAAGGAGTCAAAATAGCCCTTACCCGAATCATCCTGAAATCCGAGGTCGGCGAAATTGCCGTTACCAGAATCATCCAGAAATCCGAGGTCGGCGAAATTCCCCCTACCCGAATCATCCAAAAATCCGAGGGCGTCAAAATCTTCCATATCCGAGTCATCCTAAATCCGAGGCCAGCGAAATTGCCGTTATCCGAGTCATCCAAAAATCCGAGGTCGGCCAAATTCCCCCTACCCGGATCATCCAAAAATCCGAGGGCGTCAAAATCTTCCATATCCGAATCATCCAGAAATCCGAAGGAGTCAAAATAGCCCTTACCCGAATCATCCTGAAATCCGAGGTCGGCGAAATTGCCGTTACCAGAATCATCCAAAAATCCGAGGGCGTCAAAATCTTCCATATCCGAGTCATCCAAAATCCGAGGCCAGCGAAATTGCCGTTATCCGAGTCATCCAAAAATCCGAGGTCGGCGAAATTGCCCCTACCCGAATCATCCAAAAATCCGAGGGCGTCAAAATCTTCCATATCCGAGTCATCCAAAATCCGAGGCCAGCGAAATTGCCGTTACCAGAATCATCCAGAAATCCGAGGTCGGCGAAATTGCCGTTACCAGAATCATCCAAAAATCCGAGGTCGGCGAAATTGCCCCTACCCGAATCATCCAAAAATCCGAGGGCGTCAAAATCTTCCATATCCGAATCATCCAGAAATCCGAAGGAGTCAAAATAGCCCTTACCCGAATCATCCTGAAATCCGAGGTCGGCGAAATTGCCGTTACCAGAATCATCCAGAAATCCGAGGTCGGCGAAATTCCCCCTACCCGAATCATCCAAAAATCCGAGGGCGTCAAAATCTTCCATATCCGAGTCATCCAAAATCCGAGGCCAGCGAAATTGCCGTTATCCGAGTCATCCAAAAATCCGAGGTCGGCGAAATTGCCCCTACCCGAATCATCCAAAAATCCGAGGGCGTCAAAATCTTCCATATCCGAGTCATCCAAAATCCGAGGTAGATGAAATTGCCGTTACCCGAATCATCCAAAAATCCGAGGTCGGCGAAATTGCCGTTACCAGAATCATCCAGAAATCCGAGGTCGGCGAAATTGCCCCTACCCGAATCATCCAAAAATCCGAGGGCGTCAAAATCTTCCATATCCGAGTCATCCAAAATCCGAGGTAGATGAAATTGCCGTTACCCGAATCATCCAAAAATCCGAGGTCGGCGAAATTGCCGTTACCAGAATCATCCAAAAATCCGAGGTCGGCGAAATTGCCGTTACCAGAATCATCCAAAAATCCGAGGGCGTCAAAATCTTCCTTATACGAATCATCCAAAAATCCGAGGGCGTCAAAATCTTCCATATCCGAGTATGCAAAAATCCGAGGCCAGCGAAATTGCCGTTACCAGAATCATCCAGAAATCCGAGGTCGGCGAAATTGCCGTTACCAGAATCATCCAAAAATCCGAGGGCGTCAAAATCTTCCTTATACGAATCATCCAAAAATCCGAGGGCGTCAAAATCTTCCATATCCGAGTATGCAAAAATCCGAGGTCGGCGAAATTCCCCCTACCCGAATCATCCAAAAATCCGAGGGCGTCAAAATCTTCCATATCCGAGTCATCCAAAATCCGAGGTAGATGAAATTGCCGTTACCCGAATCATCCAAAAATCCGAGGTCGGCGAAGTTGCCCCTACCCGAATCATCCAAAAATCCGAGGGCGTCAAAATCTTCCATATCCGAGTCATCCAAAATCCGAGGTAGATGAAATTGCCGTTACCCGCATCATCCAAAAATCCGAGGTCGGCGAAATTGCCATTACACGAATCATCCAGAAATCCGAGGTCGGCGAAATTGCCCCTACCCGAATCATCCAAAAATCCGAGGGCGTCAAAATCTTCCATATCCGAGTCATCCAAAATCCGAGGCCAGCGAAATTGCCGTTATCCGAGTCATCCAAAAATCCGAGGTCGGCGAAATTGCCGTTACACGAATCATCCAGAAATCCGAAGGAGTCAAAATAGCCCTTACCCGAATCATCCTGAAATCCGAGGTCGGCGAAATTGCCGTTACCAGAATCATCCAAAAATCCGAGGTCGGCGAAGTTGCCCCTACCCGAATCATCCAAAAATCCGAGGGCGTCAAAATCTTCCATATCCGAGTCATCCAAAATCCGAGGTAGATGAAATTGCCGTTACCCGCATCATCCAAAAATCCGAGGTCGGCGAAATTGCCGTTACCAGAATCATCCAGAAATCCGAGGTCGGCGAAATTGCCCCTACCCGAATCATCCAAAAATCCGAGGGCGTCAAAATCTTCCATATCCGAGTCATCCAAAATCCGAGGCCAGCGAAATTGCCGTTATCCGAGTCATCCAAAAATCCGAGGTCGGCGAAATTGCCGTTACACGAATCATCCAGAAATCCGAAGGAGTCAAAATAGCCCTTACCCGAATCATCCTGAAATCCGAGGTCGGCGAAATTGCCGTTACCAGAATCATCCAGAAATCCGAGGTCGGCGAAATTCCCCCTACCCGAATCATCCAAAAATCCGAGGGCGTCAAAATCTTCCATATCCGAGTCATCCAAAATCCGAGGTAGATGAAATTGCCGTTACCCGCATCATCCAAAAATCCGAAGGAGTCAAAATAGCCCTTACCCGAATCATCCTGAAATCCGAGGTCGGCGAAATTCCCCCTACCCGAATCATCCAAAAATCCGAGGGCGTCAAAATCTTCCATATCCGAGTCATCCAAAATCCGAGGCCAGCGAAATTGCCGTTATCCGAGTCATCCAAAAATCCGAGGTCGGCGAAATTGCCCCTACCCGAATCATCCAAAAATCCGAGGGCGTCAAAATCTTCCATATCCGAGTCATCCAAAATCCGAGGCCAGCGAAATTGCCGTTACCAGAATCATCCAGAAATCCGAGGTCGGCGAAATTGCCGTTACCAGAATCATCCAAAAATCCGAGGTCGGCGAAATTGCCGTTACACGAATCATCCAGAAATCCGAAGGAGTCAAAATAGCCCTTACCCGAATCATCCTGAAATCCGAGGTCGGCGAAATTGCCGTTACCAGAATCATCCAGAAATCCGAGGTCGGCGAAATTCCCCCTACCCGAATCATCCAAAAATCCGAGGGCGTCAAAATCTTCCATATCCGAGTCATCCAAAATCCGAGGTAGATGAAATTGCCGTTACACGAATCATCCAGAAATCCGAAGGAGTCAAAATAGCCCTTACCCGAATCATCCTGAAATCCGAGGTCGGCGAAATTCCCCCTACCCGAATCATCCAAAAATCCGAGGGCGTCAAAATCTTCCATATCCGAGTCATCCAAAATCCGAGGCCAGCGAAATTGCCGTTATCCGAGTCATCCAAAAATCCGAGGTCGGCGAAATTGCCCCTACCCGAATCATCCAAAAATCCGAGGGCGTCAAAATCTTCCATATCCGAGTCATCCAAAATCCGAGGCCAGCGAAATTGCCGTTACCAGAATCATCCAGAAATCCGAGGTCGGCGAAATTGCCGTTACCAGAATCATCCAAAAATCCGAGGGCGTCAAAATCTTCCTTATACGAATCATCCAAAAATCCGAGGGCGTCAAAATCTTCCATATCCGAGTATGCAAAAATCCGAGGGCGTCAAAATCTTCCATATCCGAGTATGCAAAAATCCGAGGGCGTCAAAATCTTCCATATCCGAGTCATCCAAAATCCGAGGCCAGCGAAATTGCCGTTATCCGAGTCATCCAAAAATCCGAGGTCGGCGAAATTGCCCCTACCCGAATCATCCAAAAATCCGAGGGCGTCAAAATAGCCCTTACCCGAATCATCCTGAAATCCGAGGGCGTCAAAATCTTCCATATCCGAGTCATCCAAAATCCGAGGCCAGCGAAATTGCCGTTATCCGAGTCATCCAAAAATCCGAGGTCGGCGAAATTGCCGTTACCAGAATCATCCAGAAATCCGAGGTCGGCGAAATTGCCCCTACCCGAATCATCCAAAAATCCGAGGGCGTCAAAATCTTCCTTATACGAATCATCCAAAAATCCGAGGGCGTCAAAATCTTCCATATCCGAGTCATCCAAAATCCGAGGCCAGCGAAATTGCCGTTATCCGAGTCATCCAAAAATCCGAGGTCGGCGAAATTCCCCCTACCCGAATCATCCAAAAATCCGAGGGCGTCAAAATAGCCCTTACCCGAATCATCCTGAAATCCGAGGTCGGCGAAATTGCCGTTACCAGAATCATCCAGAAATCCGAGGTCGGCGAAATTCCCCCTACCCGAATCATCCAAAAATCCGAGGGCGTCAAAATCTTCCATATCCGAGTCATCCAAAATCCGAGGTAGATGAAATTGCCGTTACCCGCATCATCCAAAAATCCGAGGTCGGCGAAATTGCCATTACACGAATCATCCAGAAATCCGAAGGAGTCAAAATAGCCCTTACCCGAATCATCCTGAAATCCGAGGTCGGCGAAATTGCCGTTACCAGAATCATCCAGAAATCCGAGGTCGGCGAAATTGCCCCTACCCGAATCATCCAAAAATCCGAGGGCGTCAAAATCTTCCATATCCGAGTCATCCAAAATCCGAGGCCAGCGAAATTGCCGTTATCCGAGTCATCCAAAAATCCGAGGTCGGCGAAATTGCCGTTACACGAATCATCCAGAAATCCGAAGGAGTCAAAATAGCCCTTACCCGAATCATCCTGAAATCCGAGGTCGGCGAAATTGCCGTTACCAGAATCATCCAGAAATCCGAGGTCGGCGAAATTCCCCCTACCCGAATCATCCAAAAATCCGAGGGCGTCAAAATCTTCCATATCCGAGTCATCCAAAATCCGAGGTAGATGAAATTGCCGTTACCCGCATCATCCAAAAATCCGAGGTCGGCGAAATTGCCGTTACACGAATCATCCAGAAATCCGAAGGAGTCAAAATAGCCCTTACCCGAATCATCCTGAAATCCGAGGTCGGCGAAATTCCCCCTACCCGAATCATCCAAAAATCCGAGGGCGTCAAAATCTTCCATATCCGAGTCATCCAAAATCCGAGGCCAGCGAAATTGCCGTTATCCGAGTCATCCAAAAATCCGAGGTCGGCGAAGTTGCCCCTACCCGAATCATCCAAAAATCCGAGGGCGTCAAAATCTTCCATATCCGAGTCATCCAAAATCCGAGGTAGATGAAATTGCCGTTACCCGCATCATCCAAAAATCCGAGGTCGGCGAAATTGCCATTACACGAATCATCCAGAAATCCGAAGGAGTCAAAATAGCCCTTACCCGAATCATCCTGAAATCCGAGGTCGGCGAAATTGCCGTTACCAGAATCATCCAGAAATCCGAGGTCGGCGAAATTGCCCCTACCCGAATCATCCAAAAATCCGAGGGCGTCAAAATCTTCCATATCCGAGTCATCCAAAATCCGAGGCCAGCGAAATTGCCGTTATCCGAGTCATCCAAAAATCCGAGGTCGGCGAAATTGCCGTTACACGAATCATCCAGAAATCCGAAGGAGTCAAAATAGCCCTTACCCGAATCATCCTGAAATCCGAGGTCGGCGAAATTGCCGTTACCAGAATCATCCAGAAATCCGAGGTCGGCGAAATTCCCCCTACCCGAATCATCCAAAAATCCGAGGGCGTCAAAATCTTCCATATCCGAGTCATCCAAAATCCGAGGTAGATGAAATTGCCGTTACCCGCATCATCCAAAAATCCGAGGTCGGCGAAATTGCCGTTACACGAATCATCCAGAAATCCGAAGGAGTCAAAATAGCCCTTACCCGAATCATCCTGAAATCCGAGGTCGGCGAAATTCCCACTACCCGAATCATCCAAAAATCCGAGGGCGTCAAAATCTTCCATATCCGAGTATGCAAAAATCCGAGGCCAGCGAAATTGCCGTTATCCGAGTCATCCAAAAATCCGAGGTCGGCGAAATTGCCCCTACCCGAATCATCCAAAAATCCGAGGGCGTCAAAATCTTCCATATCCGAGTCATCCAAAATCCGAGGCCAGCGAAATTGCCGTTACCAGAATCATCCAGAAATCCGAGGTCGGCGAAATTGCCGTTACCAGAATCATCCAAAAATCCGAGGGCGTCAAAATCTTCCTTATACGAATCATCCAAAAATCCGAGGGCGTCAAAATCTTCCATATCCGAGTATGCAAAAATCCGAGGGCGTCAAAATCTTCCATATCCGAGTCATCCAAAATCCGAGGCCAGCGAAATTGCCGTTATCCGAGTCATCCAAAAATCCGAGGTCGGCGAAATTGCCCCTACCCGAATCATCCAAAAATCCGAGGGCGTCAAAATCTTCCATATCCGAGTCATCCAAAATCCGAGGCCAGCGAAATTGCCGTTACCAGAATCATCCAGAAATCCGAGGTCGGCGAAATTGCCGTTACCAGAATCATCCAAAAATCCGAGGGCGTCAAAATCTTCCTTATACGAATCATCCAAAAATCCGAGGGCGTCAAAATCTTCCATATCCGAGTATGCAAAAATCCGAGGGCGTCAAAATCTTCCATATCCGAGTCATCCAAAATCCGAGGCCAGCGAAATTGCCGTTATCCGAGTCATCCAAAAATCCGAGGTCGGCGAAATTGCCCCTACCCGAATCATCCAAAAATCCGAGGGCGTCAAAATCTTCCATATCCGAGTCATCCAAAATCCGAGGCCAGCGAAATTGCCGTTACCAGAATCATCCAGAAATCCGAGGTCGGCGAAATTGCCGTTACCAGAATCATCCAAAAATCCGAGGGCGTCAAAATCTTCCTTATACGAATCATCCAAAAATCCGAGGGCGTCAAAATCTTCCATATCCGAGTATGCAAAAATCCGAGGGCGTCAAAATCTTCCATATCCGAGTCATCCAAAATCCGAGGCCAGCGAAATTGCCGTTATCCGAGTCATCCAAAAATCCGAGGTCGGCGAAATTGCCCCTACCCGAATCATCCAAAAATCCGAGGGCGTCAAAATCTTCCATATCCGAGTCATCCAAAATCCGAGGCCAGCGAAATTGCCGTTACCAGAATCATCCAGAAATCCGAGGTCGGCGAAATTGCCGTTACCAGAATCATCCAAAAATCCGAGGGCGTCAAAATCTTCCTTATACGAATCATCCAAAAATCCGAGGGCGTCAAAATCTTCCTTATACGAATCATCCAAAAATCCGAGGGCGTCAAAATCTTCCATATCCGAGTCATCCAAAATCCGAGGTAGATGAAATTGCCGTTACCCGAATCATCCAAAAATCCGAGGTCGGCGAAATTGCCGTTACACGAATCATCCAGAAATCCGAAGGAGTCAAAATAGCCCTTACCCGAATCATCCTGAAATCCGAGGTCGGCGAAATTGCCGTTACCAGAATCATCCAGAAATCCGAGGTCGGCGAAATTCCCCCTACCCGAATCATCCAAAAATCCGAGGGCGTCAAAATCTTCCATATCCGAGTCATCCAAAATCCGAGGCCAGCGAAATTGCCGTTATCCGAGTCATCCAAAAATCCGAGGTCGGCCAAATTCCCCCTACCCGGATCATCCAAAAATCCGAGGGCGTCAAAATCTTCCATATCCGAATCATCCAGAAATCCGAAGGAGTCAAAATAGCCCTTACCCGAATCATCCTGAAATCCGAGGTCGGCGAAATTGCCGTTACCAGAATCATCCAAAAATCCGAGGGCGTCAAAATCTTCCATATCCGAGTCATCCAAAATCCGAGGCCAGCGAAATTGCCGTTATCCGAGTCATCCAAAAATCCGAGGTCGGCGAAATTGCCCCTACCCGAATCATCCAAAAATCCGAGGGCGTCAAAATCTTCCATATCCGAGTCATCCAAAATCCGAGGCCAGCGAAATTGCCGTTACCAGAATCATCCAGAAATCCGAGGTCGGCGAAATTGCCGTTACCAGAATCATCCAAAAATCCGAGGTCGGCGAAATTGCCCCTACCCGAATCATCCAAAAATCCGAGGGCGTCAAAATCTTCCATATCCGAATCATCCAGAAATCCGAAGGAGTCAAAATAGCCCTTACCCGAATCATCCTGAAATCCGAGGTCGGCGAAATTGCCGTTACCAGAATCATCCAGAAATCCGAGGTCGGCGAAATTCCCCCTACCCGAATCATCCAAAAATCCGAGGGCGTCAAAATCTTCCATATCCGAGTCATCCAAAATCCGAGGCCAGCGAAATTGCCGTTATCCGAGTCATCCAAAAATCCGAGGTCGGCGAAATTGCCCCTACCCGAATCATCCAAAAATCCGAGGGCGTCAAAATCTTCCATATCCGAGTCATCCAAAATCCGAGGTAGATGAAATTGCCGTTACCCGAATCATCCAAAAATCCGAGGTCGGCGAAATTGCCGTTACCAGAATCATCCAGAAATCCGAGGTCGGCGAAATTGCCCCTACCCGAATCATCCAAAAATCCGAGGGCGTCAAAATCTTCCATATCCGAGTCATCCAAAATCCGAGGTAGATGAAATTGCCGTTACCCGAATCATCCAAAAATCCGAGGTCGGCGAAATTGCCGTTACCAGAATCATCCAAAAATCCGAGGTCGGCGAAATTGCCGTTACCAGAATCATCCAAAAATCCGAGGGCGTCAAAATCTTCCTTATACGAATCATCCAAAAATCCGAGGGCGTCAAAATCTTCCATATCCGAGTATGCAAAAATCCGAGGCCAGCGAAATTGCCGTTACCAGAATCATCCAGAAATCCGAGGTCGGCGAAATTGCCGTTACCAGAATCATCCAAAAATCCGAGGGCGTCAAAATCTTCCTTATACGAATCATCCAAAAATCCGAGGGCGTCAAAATCTTCCATATCCGAGTATGCAAAAATCCGAGGTCGGCGAAATTCCCCCTACCCGAATCATCCAAAAATCCGAGGGCGTCAAAATCTTCCATATCCGAGTCATCCAAAATCCGAGGTAGATGAAATTGCCGTTACCCGAATCATCCAAAAATCCGAGGTCGGCGAAATTGCCGTTACACGAATCATCCAGAAATCCGAAGGAGTCAAAATAGCCCTTACCCGAATCATCCTGAAATCCGAGGCCAGCGAAATTGCCGTTATCCGAGTCATCCAAAAATCCGAGGTCGGCGATATTCCCCCTACCCGAATCATCCAAAAATCCGAGGGCGTCAAAATCTTCCATATCCGAGTCATCCAAAATCCGAGGTAGATGAAATTGCCGTTACCCGAATCATCCAAAAATCCGAGGTCGGCGAAATTGCCGTTACACGAATCATCCAGAAATCCGAAGGAGTCAAAATAGCCCTTACCCGAATCATCCTGAAATCCGAGGCCAGCGAAATTGCCGTTATCCGAGTCATCCAAAAATCCGAGGTCGGCGATATTCCCCCTACCCGAATCATCCAAAAATCCGAGGGCGTCAAAATCTTCCATATCCGAGTCATCCAAAATCCGAGGTAGATGAAATTGCCGTTACCCGAATCATCCTGAAATCCGAGGTCGGCGAAATTGCCGTTACCAGAATCATCCAGAAATCCGAGGTCGGCGAAATTCCCCCTACCCGAATCATCCAAAAATCCGAGGGCGTCAAAATCTTCCATATCCGAGTCATCCAAAATCCGAGGCCAGCGAAATTGCCGTTATCCGAGTCATCCAAAAATCCGAGGTCGGCCAAATTCCCCCTACCCGAATCATCCAAAAATCCGAGGGCGTCAAAATCTTCCATATCCGAATCATCCAGAAATCCGAAGGAGTCAAAATAGCCCTTACCCGAATCATCCTGAAATCCGAGGTCGGCGAAATTGCCGTTACCAGAATCATCCAAAAATCCGAGGGCGTCAAAATCTTCCATATCCGAGTCATCCAAAATCCGAGGCCAGCGAAATTGCCGTTATCCGAGTCATCCAAAAATCCGAGGTCGGCGAAATTGCCCCTACCCGAATCATCCAAAAATCCGAGGGCGTCAAAATCTTCCATATCCGAGTCATCCAAAATCCGAGGCCAGCGAAATTGCCGTTACCAGAATCATCCAGAAATCCGAGGTCGGCGAAATTGCCGTTACCAGAATCATCCAAAAATCCGAGGGCGTCAAAATCTTCCTTATACGAATCATCCAAAAATCCGAGGGCGTCAAAATCTTCCATATCCGAGTCATCCAAAATCCGAGGTAGATGAAATTGCCGTTACCAGAATCATCCAAAAATCCGAGGGCGTCAAAATCTTCCTTATACGAATCATCCAAAAATCCGAGGGCGTCAAAATCTTCCATATCCGAGTATGCAAAAATCCGAGGTCGGCGAAATTGCCGTTACCAGAATCATCCAGAAATCCGAGGTCGGCGAAATTCCCCCTACCCGAATCATCCAAAAATTCGAGGGCGTCAAAATCTTCCATATCCGAGTCATCCAAAATCCGAGGTAGATGAAATTGCCGTTACCCGAATCATCCAAAAATCCGAGGTCGGCGAAATTGCCGTTACACGAATCATCCAGAAATCCGAAGGAGTCAAAATAGCCCTTACCCGAATCATCCTGAAATCCGAGGCCAGCGAAATTGCCGTTATCCGAGTCATCCAAAAATCCGAGGTCGGCGATATTCCCCCTACCCGAATCATCCAAAAATCCGAGGGCGTCAAAATCTTCCATATCCGAGTCATCCAAAATCCGAGGTAGATGAAATTGCCGTTACCCGAATCATCCAAAAATCCGAGGTCGGCGAAATTGCCGTTACACGAATCATCCAGAAATCCGAAGGAGTCAAAATAGCCCTTACCCGAATCATCCTGAAATCCGAGGTCGGCGAAATTGCCGTTACCAGAATCATCCAGAAATCCGAGGTCGGCGAAATTCCCCCTACCCGAATCATCCAAAAATCCGAGGGCGTCAAAATCTTCCATATCCGAGTCATCCAAAATCCGAGGCCAGCGAAATTGCCGTTATCCGAGTCATCCAAAAATCCGAGGTCGGCCAAATTCCCCCTACCCGAATCATCCAAAAATCCGAGGGCGTCAAAATCTTCCATATCCGAATCATCCAGAAATCCGAAGGAGTCAAAATAGCCCTTACCCGAATCATCCTGAAATCCGAGGTCGGCGAAATTGCCGTTACCAGAATCATCCAGAAATCCGAGGTCGGCGAAATTCCCCCTACCCGAATCATCCAAAAATCCGAGGGCGTCAAAATCTTCCATATCCGAGTCATCCAAAATCCGAGGCCAGCGAAATTGCCGTTATCCGAGTCATCCAAAAATCCGAGGTCGGCGAAATTGCCCCTACCCGAATCATCCAAAAATCCGAGGGCGTCAAAATCTTCCATATCCGAGTCATCCAAAATCCGAGGCCAGCGAAATTGCCGTTACCAGAATCATCCAAAAATCCGAGGTCGGCGAAATTGCCGTTACCAGAATCATCCAAAAATCCGAGGGCGTCAAAATCTTCCTTATACGAATCATCCAAAAATCCGAGGGCGTCAAAATCTTCCATATCCGAGTATGCAAAAATCCGAGGTCGGCGAAATTCCCCCTACCCGAATCATCCAAAAATCCGAGGGCGTCAAAATCTTCCATATCCGAGTCATCCAAAATCCGAGGTAGATGAAATTGCCGTTACCCGAATCATCCAAAAATCCGAGGTCGGCGAAATTGCCGTTACACGAATCATCCAGAAATCCGAAGGAGTCAAAATAGCCCTTACCCGAATCATCCTGAAATCCGAGGCCAGCGAAATTGCCGTTATCCGAGTCATCCAAAAATCCGAGGTCGGCGAAATTCCCCCTACCCGAATCATCCAAAAATCCGAGGGCGTCAGAATCTTCCATATCCGAGTCATCCAAAATCCGAGGCCAGCGAAATTGCCGTTATCCGAGTCATCCAAAAATCCGAGGTCGGCCAAATTCCCCCTACCCGAATCATCCAAAAATCCGAGGGCGTCAAAATCTTCCATATCCGAATCATCCAGAAATCCGAAGGAGTCAAAATAGCCCTTACCCGAATCATCCTGAAATCCGAGGTCGGCGAAATTGCCGTTACCAGAATCATCCAGAAATCCGAGGTCGGCGAAATTCCCCCTACCCGAATCATCCAAAAATCCGAGGGCGTCAAAATCTTCCATATCCGAGTCATCCAAAATCCGAGGCCAGCGAAATTGCCGTTATCCGAGTCATCCAAAAATCCGAGGTCGGCGAAATTGCCCCTACCCGAATCATCCAAAAATCCGAGGGCGTCAAAATCTTCCATATCCGAGTCATCCAAAATCCGAGGCCAGCGAAATTGCCGTTACCAGAATCATCCAGAAATCCGAGGTCGGCGAAATTGCCGTTACCAGAATCATCCAAAAATCCGAGGGCGTCAAAATCTTCCTTATACGAATCATCCAAAAATCCGAGGGCGTCAAAATCTTCCATATCCGAGTATGCAAAAATCCGAGGTCGGCGAAATTCCCCCTACCCGAATCATCCAAAAATCCGAGGGCGTCAAAATCTTCCATATCCGAGTCATCCAAAATCCGAGGTAGATGAAATTGCCGTTACCCGAATCATCCAAAAATCCGAGGTCGGCGAAATTGCCGTTACACGAATCATCCAGAAATCCGAAGGAGTCAAAATAGCCCTTACCCGAATCATCCTGAAATCCGAGGCCAGCGAAATTGCCGTTATCCGAGTCATCCAAAAATCCGAGGTCGGCGAAATTCCCCCTACCCGAATCATCCAAAAATCCGAGGGCGTCAAAATCTTCCATATCCGAGTCATCCAAAATCCGAGGCCAGCGAAATTGCCGTTATCCGAGTCATCCAAAAATCCGAGGTCGGCCAAATTCCCCCTACCCGAATCATCCAAAAATCCGAGGGCGTCAAAATCTTCCATATCCGAATCATCCAGAAATCGGAGGTCGGCGAAATTGCCGTTACCAGAATCATCCAAAAATCCGAGGTCGGAGAAATTGCCGTTACCAGAATCATCCAAAAATCCGAGGGCGTCAAAATCTTCCATATCCGAGTCATCCAAAATCCGAGGCCAGCGAAATTGCCGTTATCCGAGTCATCCAAAAATCCGAGGTCGGCGAAATTCCCCCTACCCGAATCATCCAGAAATCAGAGGTCGGAGAAATTGCCGTTACCAGAATCATCCAGAAATCCGAGGGCGTCCAAATCGCCCTTACCCGAATCATCCAAAAATCCGGTGTCCGCAAAATTGCCGTTATCCGAATCATCCAATTATCCGAACATTTTTTGATCGTATCCAATGTGTAGTCTCCACGCGGGCCGCTTGGATGGTACCCACCCTGGAGTCGCTTCCTTAGCCTGGTTCGCGCGCGCAATGCTTGAATTGAATGATTTCGCGCCTCATCGCTAACGCCCCTGTTCGCCTGTTTGAATTTTTACCTTTCGCGCCCGAACAACTCGTCCGCAGCTATTTGCTTGTGTGCGTTTAAGGGCGAGTGAATTTGAAGTGGTGGATGAGTGAAAATTGTTGCTTTTACAACTTCCGATTAGATATTGTTGGCGGCGCGCCGTCTGCGTCCAAAGTGTCTCCTGTATGTCTAGGGAATGTGCCGCAGAAAGGATCATAGACGAACTGAGAGGGTGTGGAAGACATCTAACGATAGTTTACTAGCGGTCACTAACGAATGCCCATAGGAAGTGCTCTCCTTCTTAATGTCTGAGTGTGCCATGCTCAATCGTCTTCACTTTTCCGTAAAAGAGCTACGCTGTGTAGGGAACAAGCGCCGATAACAGTAGATTTTTTCGACGTCTCCCCAACTGATCAGAATGGAACCGGGTTTGTCGTCCAAATACGAACATATGCTGCTCTCAGAATGGTCGATTTCTGTTCGCTGTCCTAAGCATCAAGTCATTTCCCAGTGCCCGCGATGAGACCGTCCCCTCGCCCGTGTCTGTTCGCTTATCTGGGGCGCTGGTGGCCGAGCGAGCGAGCGAGCGGCGTTTGAATTTTGGCGCCCCGACAACGGCGTGGCGTGGCCTCTCCGTTGCGTCCAGCAGCGTCCGAGCGATGCACCTGACGATTGAGACCCGGACGGACGTAGGCGAGCAGCAGCAGCAGCACAGCACAACGATGCATGAGGAATCAGCAGATTCTCGACGCAAGCCACTGTTTTGTAGTACCTGATACCACAGCACTAACTGTCACGATCATCGCACATCTACTCACTTCACAAATAAGACAAATAACAATGAACCACACAGATACTTTATTCACAGAACACATGTCGACTCTCTGATTCGTAGCTGGAGCAATTGTGGCCCTAAAGAGGGCCGTTGGGTTAGATGTATAGCGTGAGTCTCGTTGCGAGGGCTTCTTATCCGCCGAAGCCGTACAGGGTACGTCCTTGGCGTTTCAGAGCGTAGACGACGTCCATGGCGGTGACGGTCTTTCTCTTGGCGTGCTCGCAGTAGGTGACCGCATCACGGATCACGTTCTCAAGGAACACCTTGAGGACACCGCGGGTCTCCTCGTAGATGAGACCGCTGATGCGCTTCACTCCACCACGGCGGGCGAGACGACGGATGGCCGGCTTGGTGATGCCCTGGATGTTGTCGCGAAGCACCTTGCGATGGCGCTTGGCGCCTCCCTTGCCGAGTCCTTTGCCTCCTTTACCACGTCCAGACATAGCGACGATTCGATTGAGTAGCACTCACGAGTGAGATGTGATCGAGGGGGCGCGCGCCGCTTATATAGGCCACGGCTGCTCGTCGCCGGGTCATCACGCGGGGACCCCTCCCCCGTCAAGCTTCCAACGACTCCGCGTCGGTGCAACAGAACACTGTACGCGGTTACGGTAGTGGATATTGGAGAACCGACCCGCAGAGACGGATCTTCTTCATCTAATCTAAGGAACTGGTATCACTAGGAAACTCGAGTCGAAGATATCTTGCGCTTTTGAGATACATAGAATGTGAAGCTGTTTTTTGTGCAATTCGTGGTACTGGACGGGCTAATGCTCGTATCAAGACTCCAACAGAATGCTCGTATGCACATTCTCCTAGGCTCCAGTCACAGACAATCTGGGGATGCGACGAATACACCACTTTACGAAGAAAACCCCACAAGTCCCACGCACGGCGCAACCATGCTCTATGCTCCACTCTTTGCAAACCTATTCTTCCGCAGCGCTGTCCCTTTCTTCTGCCAGCCCAAGCCTTCACCACTATCATCATCACGCAACACAACAACAATTCAACTGAAGCACATATTTATTCACATCACCATCATCAAGCCACCGTCGCACTCATAGGAGTTGCTCTCGGGATTCGTACACGTCAGATTTGTGGCCCTAAAGAGGGCCGTTGGGTTAGATTGAGATCATCGACTTCTCTGGAACTTATGCGCGTTCACCGCGGATGCGACGAGCCAGCTGGATGTCCTTGGGCATGATGGTGACACGCTTGGCGTGGATGGCGCACAAGTTGGTGTCCTCGAAGAGACCGACGAGGTAAGCCTCGCTAGCCTCCTGCAGGGCCATCACAGCCGACGATTGGAAGCGCAGGTCGGTCTTGAAATCCTGAGCGATTTCTCGGACGAGGCGCTGGAACGGCAGCTTGCGGATGAGCAGCTCGGTCGACTTCTGGTAGCGACGGATCTCACGGAGAGCGACGGTTCCCGGGCGGTAACGATGGGGTTTCTTTACGCCTCCGGTGGCCGGAGCTGATTTGCGAGCGGCCTTGGTGGCCAGCTGCTTACGTGGGGCCTTGCCTCCAGTCGATTTGCGAGCGGTCTGCTTGGTACGAGCCATTGCGATGTGAGATTGTCCTGAGCGAACGATAGGCGACACGGCGCCCGGTACGCTTTATATAGGGCCCCGCCGCAGTGGGCGGAGTCTACCCGCCGCACCGCGTGGCGGGGGTCATCGCAAAAATGGTCGGAAACCCTCCAGAAGTTGGATCAACGTGGATTCCGTCACGTGTAATTGCGCGGCGATGATGAGCATGGAATTTTTAAAGGATTTTCAGCTAATGGCCTAATTAGAGTTCATGAATTTTTCACGATTTTCAATTTTTTCACTTTTTTCGCGGTCAATCCTCTATTTCGAGAAGGAAGAAAATTTCAGATTCCCATGGTACAAAATTTCATTTTCATTCAAAATTTAGGGCCACATAAAGTGAGCATACGTCGTTCTTGACAAGGGGTGGGAAGGGAGGAATTCCCGAAACAGGGAAGGCACCAGTGTGTAGGAGGTTCATGTTGTTTAGAAGAAAGACAACAAATTACATGCATTGCCTGGAAAACGAAGCAGTGGATCCTAAGGGGAACGAGTCATGCACAAGGCATATATGAGCAGAACCTCCTAAACCCCGAATATTGCTGCAATGGTGAGAGCAGGAAATTCACTCTGTATGCCAACTACCTTCAGTCATCGGCAACATCTATGCGGTGGAGCCTGTAAATTGCGCCAATGCTCCAAGGTCAGCTAACCCGCATGCAATACGACGCAGCGTTTGATGGCTATGGCGGCCAGGTCGACGGGAGTATCGCTTCTCGGCCTTTTGGCTAAGATCAAAGTTTAGTTTCTGTTCTTATCGAATTAACCTTCGATAGAGATTCGAATGAATCTCGTTAAGGTTATTTGATTTTTGAGACCGGACGAGGTTGTGGGCTTGCTCGCACCTCGTCACGGGTCGGCCCAGCGTTGCACTGCTGCTGGGATCGGCCCACCCCTCCGGGGGAATAAGAACGAGCAGAAGAATGGGAAGAGGGGACGGAGCAGTGTACAGATACGGGGACTAAATTGACTAAATTGAAAATGTCTAGTCGAGCGTAATGCGGTAGAACTGTGGCTGAAGGGCACTTCATCAACAAATCAGAACACGCAGAGCCGTTTTCGTCTTGCTTTGGCTAGGAATACCGCTTTTTCGAGCTTTCCCGTTCATCAAAACTGTTAGCGCGGTCACCGATCACATTAGAGACGTCCATCGTCTCATGAGCTAAGCAACATTTTCAAGCAACTGTTCAAAGGCATGTTCGCAAATCAGATATGCGAGAAGAGAGGGCGTCGTTCTTACCGGCTTAGAAGAAACCCACCACTACTCCATCCCTACCTGCTGAGAAGAATTCTTGAAAGGAAACGAATCAACGCGCATTCAGCCCAGCAATTCCGGCAACTATAACTAAGCTGAGGCCTAGGCAAGTTTTATTGGTCGATGTCAGAAGGAAGAGACTACTCTACGTCTGCTGGCTTCGCTCTTCCAGCTCGACTCAGATCCGAACTCGTCGCAATCGCTTAACAAAGCTTCGCCTCTTCCTCAGCGATATTCCTTACCCACGGAACGCGATGCCCGCAATTTTCACAGAAGACTCACACACAGAAACAGCATACGAACGACTATAGCAAACTGTTTACTCAATCAATTCAGACACATTTTCGACTCGTGTAGCAGATATGTGGCCCTAAAGAGGGCCGTTGGGTTAGATGATGGCGTACGCCGCGAGCAATTTACTTGCTTGAGGTGTACTTGGTGACGGCCTTGGTGCCCTCAGAGACGGCGTGCTTGGCGAGCTCTCCGGGAAGGATGAGTCGGACGGCCGTCTGGATTTCGCGAGATGAGATCGTCGATCGCTTGTTGTAGTGGGCGAGACGCGAGGCTTCAGCGGCGATGCGCTCGAAGACGTCGTTGACGAACGAGTTCATGATCGACATCGCCTTCGACGAGACACCGGTGTCGGGGTGGACCTGCTTCAGCACACGGTAGATGTAGACCGAGTAGCTCTCCTTGCGGCGATGACGCTTCTTCTTGTCTCCAGTACGAGCGGCCTTCTGGCTCTTCGCGGCTTTCTTGGCTCCCTTGGCGGACGGCTTTGGTGGCATGATGAGGTGTTCACTGGCTTGTCAGTGGTGAGGCACGATGGCCACGGCCGCCTTTTATACTGCGGGCGCCACGCAGCCCCGCCCTTGCCCTCGCCGTCGACCGGCGACCCAGGCGTAGGGGCGGGGTCTGCGCTCGACCCGGTATATAACCGCTGCGGCGACACGCCATCGGCTACCCGTGAGTGTTCTACTCGCAGTTCTCAGTCGTCGTCGCTACAACAATGTCTGGACGTGGAAAGGGAGGCAAAGCCAAGACCGGAGGAAAGTCGAAGTCGCGTTCGTCGCGCGCTGGACTGCAGTTCCCCGTCGGTCGCCTGCATCGCATGCTCCGCAAGGGCAACTATGCTGGACGCATCGGTGGTGGAGCTCCAGTCTACCTGGCCGCCGTCCTCGAATACCTCGCCGCTGAGGTGCTCGAGCTGGCCGGTAACGCCGCTCGCGACAACAAGAAGACCAGGATCAACCCTCGCCATCTGCAGCTCGCTGTCCGCAACGACGAGGAGCTCAACAAGCTTCTCTCCGGCGTGACCATCGCTCAGGGAGGTGTTCTGCCTAACATCCAGGCCGTGCTCCTGCCCAAGAAGACCGCCGGTGACAAGGAATAAGCGCACTCTCGTGCTCTCTCATCTAACCCAACGGCCCTCTTTAAAATTGAGAAAATGGAGGAAATTGGTTCGATAGCATAGGGACATCCGTGCTGTATCGTCGAAAATGCATGGTCTCATCGACCAGCCAGTGGTTTCAGCAATAGGGCTTCGTCGGGCGGTTTTCTCGTCCCACCTCCATCACTCATATTTATACGAAGGCAATATGCAAGGAATGCTTTGGTTCAAGTGAAAATCTCTACAACTCGATGGGTATAGATGTGTGCATAGAGTCTTGTAGATGATTTCTGAAGCCTCTTCCCGAGATGAGGTTCGATTCACTCAACATAGCTCAAGCCGGAAATAAAGTCTACCAACGAGTTTAAATTCTGCTCCCAAATATGACAGCGTAATGCTCAAATTTGCAGTCAGGACTAGACACTTACTCTGCTAGACAGTCATCGCCGTCGCCATTACGCTATCCAGTGCTCACAAGCCACTTCGGACTTGGCGTGACCTGATCGCCATCTCATCTGTTAAGTGTTACACGACTTCCTACCACTGGATTGTCCCATTCCCAAGCTGTCGTCCATTATTGCGATCATCCACATCGTGATTATTGCGCCTCTGTTACTGCCACAGTACGGTGTTGCCAGTGGCCTAACTGGCGGTCATTCCTAGCACGTCGCATCGGACGGCGAGTGCGGTCGGTGCTTGAATTCTGGCGGGTACGCAGCAAAATACGACGACGTGGCGTCTACTGTCAGCGAGAGATTGGCGTGCCGGAGAGATTTAGACACGGATGCGGTCTACCATATACAATCGCACGAGAACGATGAAGAAGCAACACAGAACTGAGTTGTAATGTCTCAAGAACAATAGAGTTGATTGTTCGCATAGATACCGCTGTGTATAGGACATTCGACGTTGCAACGAAGTTCGCTGCTTGTCTGGCTGAACGCCGTTGTGGAGCAGGCGGTGTTCGAATCTCGTAGTGTTGTGCGAGAGAGTGCGCGCCGAATTCTGATGCGGCAACCATTTTTCCGCCATTTAAGAGACGCTTTGAATGAATAGGCGGACGTGGATGAAGAAAGGTTTGGTCAGTCTAGTAGAAATGGCTTTAGAAACAATGGACACCTTCGTAAAGTTGAGAAATCGCCGGACACAAGGGAAGAATTGTAAAAACCGGAAAGTAAAGAAGCAATTTCACTTTCTTATATATCGATAAAATCATCAATTTTCTCGTATTCTTCAGTCTTTGCTTGGTAGATCCTCTTCAATAGAAATTGTGGAGTTAAATCTATCACTCACCACAGAATGCAGTCCTATCGCCTCCAATTTCAGGATCAATTGAAGTATTGGACCTTTGTCAGATGCTGTTGAGAAGTCAACGTACACTACAGCATCTGTGTGCTTTCTATTAAATATTTTTTGGTACATGTCGCGGAAATTGAGGGAGAGGGTTGTGCACCGCAAGCAAAGTGAAACAAAGCCGATCAGGGTGGTCTATTCTCGAAAGGAAGCTGCACAAAAAGACTCTAGGCTAGCTCGTTCTGATCGTATCTATAGCCCTGACTTATAACTATTTCCCACACAGGTTGATTAAGCAGCTGACGTAAAAGTAGCTGTAGAAACCAGTCTAGGCGCATGCCCTTACTTTGTTCCATCAGCCGTGACAGTTTCTCTCAATGAGCGCTTTTAGTGCACCCGTGAGAACGCTCTCCGGTGAAGGATCAGCTCGTCCTGGTCCTGGCTATACCCCACTCGGCAATCAGGTACTACCAGACAACGTTTAGAATGGATACCATTTCCATGTGAAATTGAACACTTTTCAAATCAAACTGGGCTAGATCCATTAACCGCTTACCGGCCAGTATCGGTGTATCGTTTGTCGTACCTGTATCTCTGTATCTCTCTGCGTCATTTACTACGTAGGCCGACAAAGAGGAAGTAGGTTGTCGTGACGTTCGCCACGCTCCATCACGACTCTTCAAGGGCACGCACGCTGGAAGGCGCCCTGGTCCCGACGCGCAGGGCATACGGTCGCGCGCACGCGCCGCGACGCACTATAAACGCCTTCCCGCGCGCACTTGGCAGTCTCCGGCCTCGTCGTCGCACCGAGCGGTCGGTCCGCTCTCCGCTCCGGCACTCCATCGTGAGCGCAGTGTCCACTCCGCCAGGACTTCGACTCGACCAGCCGCGCAGGACTCCAGGACGACCAGGACAGGACGCTCAGGGACGATAACAGAGGTAACCGCAGAGACCGACAGAGCCACCGCCTTCGTGAGCGCAGGCTCCAAGAGAGGAGCGAGGAAGGATCTGCAGCTTGCGCTTGGGGCTGACCCGTAGGTAACGTGGCGGGGCTCGGCCTTAACTCGTAGGCAATTGTATTACTATACTGATCTGCATTGTGTGTGTATATTGGGTTGCTATGAAGTCTAATGTCTGATGCGCCTTGTCATGTGACTCGAGAGTGGGAGAAGGTTTATTCTGAGCGCAGTAGTAATACTGCAGAAGTTCGGCTGGTTCAATTGTATCACGCGAGTGATGTGAAGATGGGCGAGAGTCGCCGGGGGGCCAGCGCAGGTGCAGTCTGCGCAGGAGCTCCTAAATAACATCCGCATTGGTATGAGGTGTGCTAAATCGGGGCAACAAGGGCCTACCCCTAACGTGGCAAGTAATGTAAGAGCTAGCGCGCATGGGTAAGTCCTCGACTCCGGTTGTGCAAAACACGTGGTCTCGGGATGAGAGCCGCACGAGTTCTACCACCGGTGCAGCGGACTCACTCGGGGCACGACATAGGGAAAGTAAAGGAGAAAAAGACACCGGAGAGTTGGCACAAGTGTACGGCGCATCCGATTTGAAAAAAGGGTATTTCTGTAGATTGCTCCAATTGCCGTCCGATTCGCTTGCTTTCGCACAACATGAAGATCTTCGGGCGAATCCTCGACAGACGATTTCATGAAATCGTCAAGTTCTCCGACAACCAGTGCGATTTTGTGTCTGGTTGTGGGACCATTGATGCCATACACGCCGCCCGCCTCCTAGTGGAGAAGCATCGCGATAAACAGAGGCCGGTGCATGGCCTTTCTCGACATGGATAAGGCCTTCGATTGCGTACCCGTTAACTTTCTTGGTACGCCTTGCGACAACGCAGCATACTCGAGGAACTTATAGAGTTGGTACGGATGAAGAGTGCAAGCGGCAACTGGAACCTCAATGAAGTTTACCATCTTTGTTGAGGTGCACAAGGGTTTTGCGCTTTCCCACTCCTCTTTGTTGTCGTGATGCCATTACGCGAGATCAGCAACGCTGCTTTATACCGATGAAGTGATACCCGCTTGCGAAGACAAGGGTAACCTCGAGCGGCAGGTGCAAGTTCGGTGTGATCGCTTGGAGCGGTTTGGACTCCAATTGAACGTCAAGAATACCAAGTATCTCCCGACGGACTTAATGGGTCCAGCTACATCAAGGTTAACGACATCGAGCTTCCACGCACTTCAGTCTTCAAGGAACCTTGGATCAGCAATAGCGTCTGGTGGCAAACTGATGGTTGAAGTGAACTCATGCGTGAGTGCAGCTTGGTCCAAATGGCGCTCAGTGACAGGTGTACTCCGCGATAAGAAGGTGCCTGAGCGCTTGAAGTCGAAGATCTACACAGCAGTCGTGCGGCCAGTAGCGATGTACGGCGCTGAATGTTGGCCTGCGACCAAAGAAGTTGAGACGCGCCTCAGCTTCATGGAGACGAAGATGCTGTGATGGACGGCTGGAGTCACTCGCATGGACTGCATCCGAAACGATGCCATTTGGCAATGCTCGGTGTCGCGCCGATAGCGGACAAGATGCGCGAAGCTCGCCTCCGATGGTACGGCCTCGTTCTTTGTGGGAGAGAAGACAGTTGGAGGTGCCAGGAGAGTGGCCCAGATTACGCCTGAAGCTGCGCTGATCCGATACGTTACAAATGGGCGTGAAAGTAACTGACGTCTACCGTGATGAAGTGCAGGATCGGGAAAGATGGCACAACACCAGAAAAGCGGACCCCGCAACGAAGCTGGGCAAACGCTGAAGAAGAAGAAGAAGAAGATTGAGACAGGTGAGTGGAAAATTTTCCATGAAGGTCATAATAAATTTTCCCCATGCACTACATTTTTCTAACCTTTTTTGAGAGCGTAAAATTTAATCTCGAAAAGCTCGATTTGATGGTGACGTTCACTGTTATCTGACAATTGTCCAATTTGATTTGAAAAGTGCCCAGATGGAAGTGAAAATTGTACACATTTGCTTCTATCAGTGACGTACATAGCCTAGCTGCGCTGAAGTTTTCAACCTTTTTCCAGACCTTTTTTTTACAGAACAAGTACGACAGATATGGAAGGAAAAAGCCGTTGTTCTGCGCAAGCGGTAAACGCATTCGACATTGTTTTTTTTTACGAAGAAGTCTCTTGTTTTTGTCTCCACTTCTTGTGAGGCTGGATATCGCTGAAAACTTCGAATAAGGAGATTTCGACAGTAAGAAAATAGCTTGATAGAGAAAGTATAATTGTGGCTCTTCGTTTCTTTGATCAGCCAACTTCGTGGTCCTTATTTTCTCGAAAGTGGAAATTCTACTGTTTGAAAAATATTAACCCTGTCGTCTATACAACGCTCAAATTCACCAAGAAAATCCGATGCTCGAGTGCATTGAATCGAATATCACATGGAGGATCAATCGTAGTGGAGAAGAACTGCACGCACCATCGCCACACTATGATATAAGATCTTCTGCTCGCTGAACTGACTTATATCTGTGTAGACGCAGGCCAACACTCAGCGAAGCACATTTCTAGTCATAGTAGGAGGAAACGAATATGGTGCACAGCCCTCATTCACTAAGGCAGAAAGAGAACTTGGCGTGTTTTCAGAATAGTGAATCTACTCCAACGCCTTCTATTTATCAAGTTTTCATAAAGATTCTGCAAATCTTTTCAGCAATTCCTCCTCAACGTGTTGCGGAAAGGAATAGTTACACCACTTCAATAGTCAGCCTACAAGGTACCCCCCGAGCACTTGGATTTATAACAACATTAAGGTTAGGCTACCAATTCTAGTGTACGCCGCGATTCTACTGCCGAAGATTCTCTGTTTTCTGATCCTGGCTATATCACTCTTGTTCGTGTTCAGAATCATCTCTTCCCTAACAGAGAAGACGCAAGAGGAATGGTTAATCATTCCGTCCACGCATTCATCAAAGGCAAGAACCTCGTTCTGTTCGCCCTTGTGCTTTAGGTAGAGACTGATCCGGGACTTTCAGCTCGAGCGACTCCTCTATTTCATAGCTGATTCCCGCATATGCGTTATCGTCTTCTTTTGAAAAGCTGCGGGGAACCTTTTTTTGGTTATAAAGACCACCCCTCCCCCACCCTTGCAGCGCCTCTGGATAAAAGAAAAGTGTCGATTCTAAGTCTTCTTTTCGAAACCGTTCGGCTTAACTCCAGACCAAAGTCCGAAGAGAAAGTTTGAATCGTTTAAAACCGAAGTGACTCCCGTCATAATGCAACCAGTACTCTACAAGTTCGACGTTCTTGAAACCTGAGCATTGTTCTTATCAATTGACTATTCTTCTGTGCCTCCCAGGGTTGTTATAAAATTATTTATTACTACGATCGACGTTTCGACTAACTCGTATTCTTCAAGGCCTGAAAGAAGCTCCCGTCTGTGAAGCTGTTTGGGACAGAAACATCGTATCCCCCTCTTTAATCAACATCAACCAGTCAACCAGAAAGTTGGGCAGAGAACCCAAATCCAGTGAGCCAACTCACCGAGCGCAGGAAGACCGACTCAGCTGGCCACCATGGAGCAAGAAATCGAAGAAGTAGAATTCCCAACTCCTACTCCGCAGCCGGGACTGTTTGAAGTGGACTACGGCCCTCAGCGGAACGGGCTTTCTCCAGTTGTAAGTGTATGGACGAGCCGGGGAAATTCACTGAGGAGTTGCGCTCTCTCAACTCACCTCAATTACACGTTAGGGTCCTGCAGGATTAGGCAAGGGGAAGGAACTCCAGGATGCAGTCCGTATGAGCGACCCCTTCTCCCCAGTATTCCATTCACCATCTGTGGGATGGTGACTTTAAGTCATCGTGCGCTCATGACGTGGCCATAGTACGCTGCTCGCAGGAAGATTTTTTGAATGCCACGCTGGGTATTTTTACGTAAGACCTACGGCAAAAGTCTCTTATCAAGTATTTGTTACTTTATACCACATTCTGCCACTCCTTCTATACGCAGCTGATTTACAGTGCTTTCTTTAATATTGATCGAGCGACGCGATCGATCAATTTGACCACATCAGATACCGTCACGTCGCTCGGCGTCGGGAGTATAAATGAGACCTAAGGCACTCCGCACACTTTTGCGGCAAAGCGGCACTCCTATTCTTAACCATAGGGCGGGGACGCAGAGCTTGCCGGCGGCGGCGAACGGCGGCGAGCGGTGCCGCAAAAGTGTGCGGATGACGGAAGGTGATTCGCACCGGCCACTCTGCCACTTGCCGCTGTCGCCTGCCGCCAGCAAAATTCGAGTGCGCGTGAGCGGCAAGCTTCACGAGATGTGCCGCCCGTCTCCGAACGCTTGCCATAAAAGTGTGCGGGGCCTTTAGTGTTGCTAGGAATTTTACTTTTTGCCCGTATATGTAGAATGAAATCGGCGCTTGGAGCGCAGGTGAAGGAGGTGTCGCCTGTCGCATGTATCCAGTAGTATGTTCTTATGGTTAGTTTGGATTTCACGTCCAACCCAAAAAAAAACTTGGGTCGTTGAATTGGTGCAGGACCTGTCTGGGAAGAATAAAGCGCTGGCTTGGTCATCGGCTGGCCGCCGCAAGTCATTGTGCAGGCTGAACACACAGTCAAATCGCCTTAGCAATATCCCCTAGAAGCAGAATGCGTGGCGCATCCCAAAAGAGATTGATAATGCTACCGCTTACCCTTTAATCCCGTCCTCATGAAGACAAAACAATCCAGTCTTGCTCGTGCTCCCTCCCAAATACGCCTCAAAGGGATTTATGCAAAATATATGAATGTGAGGCTATGTGCTGAGCGGAGTAGATGAGAGATGTGGGAATCCTTCACGATCCAAGGTCGCTCATAATGAATGCTTCAAGTGTTGCAATACCAGCGCTGAATCCGCATGCACTTATGGCGCGGTGCTTATCAGAAGAAGCTGGGCAGCGTAGGATGCTGCAGGAAATATGTAAGCCCATACTTACACTGCATTCGGGATAACTGTCCCACCGTCCAACTACCGAAAGTCGATCACGTACTTTAAAAAAGTAGGGAACAGTGGACTCGAATTTCACGTTCCTCTTTTCTCACATACGTCCATTGTAGAGTCCATAATGGTCGTCTCGTGGAGCTGAATTACACTGATTGTGGAAAAGGTCTATAGAATTTCAGCCTTTCTAATAGATCGTCCACCACGTCTGTCTGGTTGCGTAATTTTTTGATTTGATCTCTGATTCCTGCAGTTTTACGGGGTTTCGCGAAAAGAAAGATTGTCAGCTAGGGTAATGATGCGTAGGAACATGTACCATCCTCACCTTCGAGTGGGCAATTTCATTTCAGAATAGGCACTTTTCATTTTAAACCGGACACTTTTCGCACATAAGTTAACATATATAAAATCAAAGTAGACACTTGGGAACAAAGGCCAAATACATAATAATTTATTTTAAGAAAATATTTGTAAAGAGAACTCTCACACAGCGTGCCGTAAGAAGAAATGCGTTGAATGCGTTGCCGTTCTAAATGAGTATAGTCTCGATTTTTTAAAGTGTTTTAGGGGGATCTTCAAGTGCTCCGACACAAGGAATTGCCCGTGAAGGGATTGCACCGTGTACTCCTCCTGAACAAGTCTTCAGGGGTCGGATTCATCAACGACTTATCCTAACAGAGGATTCACAGCGGAAAACTCAGTAACACGGCTTATCAAGCGAGATGGTGAGCGATAAGCCATGTTATCTGAGTTTTCCGCTGTGAATTCTCTGTTAAAGCTATGTAAGTCGTTCACGAATCCAACCTCTGGACGTTAATTTGATTGATAGTGCAAATGCTGTTTTCCTGACATCATGCAGTGGAGAACGGTGGTGTTTTCCTTTTGTTGTAATTGCTTTTGACGCTCGTTGACTTATCAGCAAGTAAGGTGTATCTACATTCTGCATCACTTGGGTATTCAAACTGTTTTTACATTATCATTCCAGTAGGCAATGGAATGTATAGGACGAGCGCCTGGCACAGTTTCTCCAAATAACACATCTGCAGGGCGCGTGTAGCGCAGTCGGAGGAGGCGCGACTGTCGCGTGTACCCGATACCAGGTTCCTGGTTCGGATTTCCCGCCCAGGCCAACCAAGCCTTCCATCCCTCCGGGGTCGGCGAATTGGCACCAGACTTGTCTGGGAAGGATAGAGTGCTGACTTGTTCATCGGCTGGCCACCGCAAGTCATTGTATGGCCAAATACGCATTCATGTCGCCTCCACGACATCCCGTAGAAGTAGAATGCGCTGGCGCATCCCAGAAGGGATTGAGTAACGCCGTCCTTTATCCTTTATCCTTAACACATCTGCAAGTTTCCTCATCTTCAGCAAGTCAGGATAATCGTAAAAATATTGCGAAGTTAAATGATAAGGAATTTCTCTTTGTTCAAGCAAGGTAGTTATTTTTTCTCAACACGCTCTGATTTTTTGATAAAAACTTTCCATAAAAATATAATTTTAACCTGATTAGACAAGGTTTATTCAGACTTTAGGTACGACTAGCTTGGTTTGCAATATATCCATTTAATTTCGAAAAGTGTCCGTTTTCAGAACAAAATGTTTGTCCACTTTAAAATGAAAATTGTCTATACCATTTTCACTTCAAACTGAACCCATCATTGTAAACTCGACGCTTCTAACATAAAAACCTCACATCGTCAAAAATAAGGGCAAGGATGAAGGATAAAGGACGGCGCTACTTAAGCCTTTTTGGGATGCGCCATGCCTTATACTTCTACAGCATCTCGTGGAGGCGATCTGAATGCGTATTCAGTCATACAATGGCTTGCAGTGGCCAGCCGATGGATGTACCAATTCCCAACCGAAGGGATGAAAGGCTTGGTTTGCCTGGTCGGGAAATCCTAACCAGGGACGTCTTAATGGATGCACGCAACAGCTAGCACCTCCTCCGACTGCGCTACGCGCCCATCACCGCTAGAAATAGAATGGACATGTTGCAAATTAAATGTCCATTCTATCTCTGACAAAGCGGTTAAATATGTCTAAAATTCAAACGCATATGGTATAATAAGCACAAATTTGTATTTTTGGGCGCGTGGAGTACTGTCGGAGGAGTTGCTGTGGTGTGCACCCGATACCAGGTTCCTGGTTCGAATTTCTCGGCCAGGCTAACCAAGCCTTCCAGTCCTTTGGATAGGTGAATTGGTGGCAGACTTGTCTGCGAAGGATATAATGCTGATTTGTCTATCGGCTGGCTGCTGCAAGTCAGTACGGTACGGTCAAAGACGCATTCAGATCGACTCCACGAGATACCGTAAAAGTAGAAGGCGTGGCGTATCCCAAAAGGGTTTGAGTAACGCCATCTTTTATCTCTTATCCTTTGTATTTGTCAGCTCAAATTCATTTTCGGAGAGTCAAATAATGACGTTGTTTGAATATACACGAAGGTCTCATCATTTGACACGGCCAGTAATTTTAGGTCTGCCCTAAAAAGGAGCTGAAGCAGAGAGACACTTGAAGTGCTGAAAGCTTCCTTGATCTTTTTCAGCGTTAGTTTTTTAGAAATTGCCGTGGGCTGCTGGGCTGACCAGGATACTATCTCAACGGTAGGTCGGAACGGCGCAAGTGTTGTATATGGGCAGAACCGCCTCTCTCTGGGTAGTAACAAACTGCAGGTATCACGACCCCGACAAGACTTCGGTCAAAAAAACTTTTCGCTGAAACTTCGTTTAGGGGGGTTATCTGGGGTGCTGATCACGAATCTGACATTCGTTTTTCACGATTCTGTCTCTACCTGCCGTCATCGGCAGAAACTTTAAGAATGTAATCCTGTGCCTTCCTGTATCTATATTATTCAACCGAATCGTGAAAAACGGATGTCAGATTCGTGATCAGCACACCAAATAACCCCCCTAGACGAAGTTTCAGCGAAATCGGTGACTCTGCCTGGATCACCCTTGTCAAAGCTATGGGTGGTCTCCGACCGCATCGTGAAAAACGGATGTCAGATTCGTGATCAATACCCCAGATAACCCCTAGACGAAGTTTCAGCGGAATTTTTTTTTTGACCGAAGTCTTGTCGGTGGAGTCAGAACTTTTAACTAGTGCCACAAAATATCTATCGTTACATAACCACGGTCACACAAAATAGGCTTCAAACAAGTGCTACACATAAGTGAATGTTTTAGCTAATCTGTAGTTTGAAGCATATGTTATATGTAAACATGTTCTATAACACACTATAGTACCCCTAGGTGGATTACCTATATGATAAACATGGATTTTGCAAAAGTGCAAAACGGACGCAGTCTGCAGGATCCAAACCCCCGACCCTGCGTTTACGAGCCCGAGCTCTTCCCTACTACGCCACTTGAGCACTGCGCCTGGCCGCGATACGAGCCCTCATCCCGCGCGCGCCCGTCCGCTATGGAGCACGTGAATCAACAGGGCGCCAACCCGCGACTTCCGTCGCCCCTAACTCTGCGCAGAGTTGTATTGGGGTCGAGATACCTGCAGTTTGTTACTACCCAGAGAGAGGCGGTTCTGCCCATATACAACACTTGCGCCGTTCCGACCTACCGTTGAGATAGTATCCTGGTGAGACCACAGCTGATAAGCTGCCCAAGTCTATTCCATTGGCAGTCAATGAGCGAGCCTACGTAAGAAAAGTCTATAGCTTTGTGAGTTTATTCACCACCTCTTTGTGTGAGATCTCACAACTAGCCATGTCTTTACTACGCTTCGTAAAATTTCTATGTATCAGAAGCAAAAACTCTTTGCAAAAAGTCTGCTGCTTGCCAATTAATATTAAAAATGGAATGCAGACGTTTTTGCGGAAAATTTCAGAACTTTTCTAACTCGTCCTCAAGATAAATAGCTGTAGGTTAGTGCCTAATAGAACAAGGCATTTAATAAATAATGCTGAGCTCGTGAAATTCTGTGCTCATAAGTGCAGAGTGATTGAGATATGTTTGGCAGTATTACTGCCACTAAAAATACTTACTTTATTTTGATACTTTGATGGTCCTTTTGTCGGCTGGAGGTCTTCTCAGCGGGACCACAACTCTTCCAGACCGCTCGATCTCTGGCTGCTTGCATCCAGTGAGGCAGACTCCGCTCTCTGAAAGATCTTGAGAATGAGTCTGCCCATCGCGTTGGCGGTCGTCCCAGTGGTCTCTTATGTCTCTCGGGAGCCATTCTGTGACACGGAGACTCCATCTATCGTCCTTTCGTCGAAGCAGGTGTCCGGCCCAGCGATATTTGGACTTCTTCATGTACTGCAGCGGGTCTGCTAACTTCTCCCGTAGCTCCGAGCTTCGTAGGCCTTCTTGCCATTGCTGACGAAGGCTCGTCCTTAGAAGACGTCTCTCCAGTGCACGATGCGTAGTTTGCATCGCTCTGGCGATTGTCTTGTTGTCGGGCCAGGTTTCCGTCGCGTAACACGTCGCAGGCAGTACAGAGGCGTTGAATATCGAGGCTCTGAGGCCGGGATCCTTGACCTGATGACTTCGCGAATCGAACTGAAGGCTGCCCATGCTGCGCGTCTCCTGCGGGCGATTTCAGGAGCGAGGTCGTTATCCATGTTCAGCTCTCTTCCCAGATAGACGTAGGAGTCGACCTGTTGTAGACCGACTCCATTTAACCTCACGAGTCCCGTGTCACACCACTGGTTGACCATAAACTGCGTTTTGGACATATTCATGTCCAATCCAATCTTCATACCTGCCACATTGAGCTCGTTCAGCATTTTCTCGACTTCTGCCGTGCTGGTAGAGATGAGAACAATATCATCGGCGAAGCGAAGGTTGCTGATCCGTTTACCGTCGACAAGGTAGCCTTTATCGTCCCAGTTCAAGTCTTTCATGGCATCCTGGAGTGCCGCTGTGAATAGCTTAGGAGAAATCGTGTCTCCCTGCCGTACTCCTTTCCCGATAGGAATTTTAAGATTTCGATCGAACAGCTGGATGGTAGTCGATGTGTTCGAGAAGCATTCGTCGAGAAGTCGGATGTAGGGCGATGGTATACCAGCGTGCACAAGTGCGTTCAAAACGGCGTTGATTTCCACAGAGTCGAACGCTTTCCTGTAATCCACGAAGACAAGGACAAGTGGGAGGTGGTATTCGCGGCTCCTCTCGATGAGCTGTGAGACAGTCTGAATATGGTCCATGCAGGAGAAATCCTTGCGAAACCCTGCTTGCTCCACTGGCTGATATTCATCCAAGCAGCGCTCCATGCGGTTAAGCAGTATCTTGGTGAAGATCTTGTACACAACCGAGAGAAGACTGATGGGTCGATAGTTGTTGATATCCTCCTGCTGACCTTTTTTGAAGATTAAAACTGTTTTCGACTCCTTCCATGAGTCCGGAATCCTACCAAGTCGAAGGTAGTGGTTGAAGTGCTTGGTAAGAAGTGAGCAGAGGGCATTGCCACCCGCACGAAGGGGATCAGCAGAAATGCCGTCCGGTCCGGGAGCAGTGCCCGGCTTCATCCTTCTGATGGCATGAGCAACTTCTGATTCCAGAATGGGAGGTACTTCCTCAGCTGGTGGCATCAAGCATTTCGGGACAGTGATGGAAGAACGGAACAGATCTGTGTAGAATTCTTGAACGATGGCCTCCATCGCCCTTCGAGACGTTTGCGTCCTCAGCCCCGTATGAAGATCTACTTCTTGAAAACAGATTTTTATACTATGTGAAGGCCCTTTTCTTCTGGTTTCTAAAAATCCTTTGGCTTTTTCAAATTGTGGAAACCTAACGAGTTATAGTCATTTTTGCGAACGTCGAATTTCGTCGCTCCCATGACGTCAGTGCCATATCGACCAGTGGTCGATCCAATCTATTCGTTTCAGAAAACCATGATTTTTACATTGTGCATTGAACAAGACCTGTTAATTTTTGTGGCAAGATTTCAACTGTGTGCGCGATCTGGTTCAGGTAAAAAGTTATTTTTCATGAAACATGAGAATTTGCAAATCGATCTTCCCTGATCATATCGGAGATCACTGCGAAGAAGATTAGTTTTTGATTGTATATTAATCACATCTTGAACTCTAAGATGGCACAGTTTTCACTCTCTGATGCTCTTCCTCCAGAAGGTAGAAATTTTTTGCCGCGAGAAGTCCATCCTTCAGTGGCGATCGATGATATCGGGTAACGCAATGGCTCCACGTAACCTACCATATTTCGGAGTTTGTGCGACATCTCTGAAAAATTCACAAAGCTTTTAAAACAATAAGAAGTGTGGGTTCTACGCTTCAAAAAGCAGGCTGTAAAAATAGCGGCCTCCATGTAATTAACGGTGTCGAAAAATTTCGGCAAATCATACAAATCGGAGCGTCTGTTCATACAGTGGATCCTTTCAGAAAAACAGGTTTTATTACCGTTGTTAAACTGTGGATTAAAACTTTACTGCGTACAACTCCACTTTCTGATGCTGTTTCCTGCAGAAGAGAGAAAATTAGTTCCGTGACAAGTCCATCCTCCGGTTGCCATTCGGTCATCGCTTCGAAGAGTGCTTCCAAAAATCTTGTAGGAAAAGCACTTAAATTTTCTTAGCAATTGACAATTCAAATTTTATAGACGGCAATTTAGGACGTAGATGTCGCTCGTTCAGGCAGAAAACTGTCGCGTCCGTGACTTCCTGAAAAAAAAACTGAAAAATGGAAACTTCTCATTGACTCCAAATCTGGGTGCAGAAAATCTTTATTTTTAACAAGTAATACAATCTTCATTTGAAACATTTTTATATTAATTTTTACAATTTTGCGGGACGAA
This sequence comes from Heligmosomoides polygyrus bakeri, assembly GCA_947359475.1. Taxonomy (NCBI): domain Eukaryota; kingdom Metazoa; phylum Nematoda; class Chromadorea; order Rhabditida; family Heligmosomidae; genus Heligmosomoides; species Heligmosomoides polygyrus. The sequence goes on from OX375868.1 coordinate 10,812,769, forward strand.
TAAGAGACTCCACGCCTTCGTAGGCATTCCTGGAAAACAAAAAAAAATTAAGAATTAAAAACATCACCTAAAAACCTGAAGGATAAGAGAGAATCCTCTGCCAAAACCGGAAGAGCACGACCCCCCCCCCCTCCAGACGAGGCCACAGTACGACCCCCCCCCTTCGATTCCCGAACCTCAAGCTTGACCCTGCTAGGGGGTTCGTCGGCGTCCAACCACTGTCCGGAACGTTTCCTGTTATCGTTCAGAGCGTACTTTTCATCAAAAGTGATGATTCAGTTCAAAAGCGAGTCAGTTTTAGTGCGTAAAAGTAGAGAAGAACAAATCTCGAAACGTGACAAATTTTACCGTTCACTCAACTCGTGGGTCACCCCCTTCTCGCGCTTCTTCACCTTTTAAAGGCGTTTTAAAGCATCCGTAACAGCAGTTTTACTGAAAACTAGCTTTTTCGTAATCCCGCGAACAGTTTGAGATGGTTCAGCTTCCATCAATTCCTTCAACTCGTCGTCCAAGACTGCTATAAGTCGACCGCTATGTGGTCATAAAAGCTCCATTCAGAGAACCACTCTTGTACATTATTTGTTGCATTCTGGAGAAGTTCAACATTAGAATCACTTGCAGTTGGTTGGTAAATATTCAAGTCGTCAGCGAAAGCGCGGTATGTTATCTCGCCATCCTTCAGAAGTTCGAGCAAGTCGTATGTGTAAATATTGAACAGAATAGAGGAAAGAACTCCTCCTTGAGGCGCACCACTTCTGACAGATCTGGGACAGGAGAACGAGGAGTTAACATAAACAACGAATATTAAACAGATGCTTGGATTTGGACGAAAATCAGAAACAAATAAAACAGTATCTAAGCTCGCGAGGGTGGGTTATGTCGATATATTACGACAATACATCCATAGAATTTCGCCAGCGTCATTTTTGTAGCAATTACCGACAAATTTTCGTAAAAGATGGTCTTATAAATTCCTCATGTAGGAAAGCCACCAAGTGTCCGCATTTAAACCTTCTAGATTATGAAGAAACTTATCTGGATCATCTTTTCGGCTAAGTGACTTCTTGCATGCGCATTCGGAGGATAATTTTTAAAACTGTTCTTAATTGCTGCATCTCCCACGGTATTGTGAGTGTCGTCGTATCTGTGAAATTCGTACAGGACAGTTTCAGTGCCTGGAAGCGGTGAGCAGCTTGAATATATTAAAGAAAATGCTTTAGTATTTGTGGGCATTGAACATCCTGCATCAACCTACTTGATCTAGCGGCCTCCATCAATCCAATGGCAATGGAGAATGAGAGCATCTTGGTAGAGCATCGATTTCCCGAATGATCCCCTTCAATAAATGGAAATAACAGCTGGAGTGATTCTGGTATTGTCAAAATTGCACTGTCAGCAGAAACAAATAAGGGGACAATTTCACCCAACGCTGGCGATAGAGGATCAATTAACCTTCTGTCTCTGCGCCCTTCATTTGGGTGCGTGCGCTCGTTAAAGGACAACAGTTCTGAATACTGGCTGATGATGAGATCGACGTGCAAAGTGTGTAGTCAGACGAATGTAAACAATTAATGTTGATACCGAATGCAGAATGATTTTTGAGCAATAAAACGTTTTTCCACCTTCCGAAATATATTCGGAAGATACTAACCAGGGAAGAGTCTCAGGCGTAGGTCTGAATGGGGGAAACGGATAGTACTGCGAGAATCTCCACCCCTCATATAGTAGAAAAACATGTTTCGTTTTTGCTGAGTCCTTGAACCCAGAGAGCTACGGGTTCTCGAAATTGGGGGTACAGTATTGCATTGTCACCCGTACCCACCATAACCTACCGTAATCGGCCAAAATTTGAAAAACGGATGTCAGATTCGTGATCAGCACCCCAGATAACCCTCCTGGGCGAGGTTTGGGTGAAATTTTTTTTCGACCTCTCCTCGACCTTTGGAGTCGTGAAAGTAGTGTCGTGAAAGTCGCGCCTTATGGCAGTCTAAATCAGCTTACTTCCTACACATCTCCTACACATTTATTTCACTATAAATTGTCATATGAAAGTTTCTGTAAGCTGTGCTTCACTCACTTTTCTCAGCTTCTGATTTATACAATGTTTTGTGTTTTTCAGCGATTGTTAAACAATGACCTTACAACAGGCACGGGTTACAGCAGGACTAGGGAGGTCGAGGTCATAATCACCGACTTCGCCCAAACCTTGCCCAGGGAGGGTTATTTAGGGTGCTGATCACGAATCTGACATCCGTTTTTCAATTCTCAGTCGACTACGGTAGGATACGGTAGGTGCGCGTGACTAGAGCCGTCAAAGTCATAATCACCGATTTCGCCCAAAGTTTTTCCAGGGGGGTTATTTGGGATGGTGATCACGGATCTGATATTCGTTTTCCGTATTACCCTGAAATATGTTAGATTACAGTAGGTAAAGGTGATTAATGGTAAGGTCATGGTCACCGTTTTCGCCCAAACCTCGCGTTGAGTACGAATCTGGTCCTTACTTGGCAATTTAGAGTGAAATAAATATGTAGGAGATGTGTAGGAAGCAAACTGGTAAAGAAGGCGGCAGTCGTGAAAAAAATGCAAAAATGTTGCATGGCACGGGAGCCGAACATCTGACCTAGCACCTGCATGTAGCCCCCACCCTGCTGAGCCACCGACTCGCTTGCCGAAGCGTCCTTCGCCGCGTCCCATACAACAGCGCGCGCACGCATGCACGTGGGCACGTGCTGACGGTGCGCTACTGTACCCCTCCCCTTCGAGGGCCCGTAGCTCCTTGGGTTCAAGGACTCAGCAAAAACGAAACATGCTTTTCTACTATATGAAGGGTGGAGATTCTCGCAGTACTATCCATTTCCCTCGTTTAGACCTACGCCTGAGACCCTTCGCTGGTAAGCTTGCGTTCCTCTCCGCATGATGCGAAGTTCAGGTTTGTGAAGAGTAGATGATTACGCATCACATTTACCTCGTTAAAGTTGTATGTTGTTTGTAGCGGGACTGATTAATATTCTGTCTATTCGGATAATCTAATTCTTTTGCAAATGGTATGACAGCCATACCTATCGTTCACTTTAAATTGTAGGAGTTTATGCATTGACACTATGTAGAGTATGAGAAAGGCAACTAGCTTGCAATGTGAGAATAACACCTTCATCCACATTCGTCTTCTGTTTTACTCAAGCTTCCTTAATTTTCCTTTGTATTGGACTCCACCCAACTTTTATGTCTCAGCAACCTATTTATCTCGCTCGGGGTACACCATCGTTCCACACTTAATTCGCTTTGTTTTTACAGTATGGGGTTTGTGAAAACTTAAGAATCCAAGCAATTACGCACTGCATTATGAACTAATGTGCGGTTTTCAGTATGGTGAGCTTTGTGTATTTGTTTGATAAAGTTAAGAATCATTGCCAAGTGTAGTGGAGCCAAAGACAACGATAAAACTCCGTTTTGTCTTCCCTACATCTCGGATGCTTTGAGCACAGCTGTGCGAGCCTCCTTACATAGGTATGACCTGGATCGTCTGGTTAGAGTGGTGGAAATTCCACCACCTAACTTGAAACGACAGGTGGTGCGCAATCGCCTATACGACCGTCTATGCAATATGCCAAACTCTTCAGTTTGTCCATCTGGGTGAGAAGGATACTGCATGAGTTCCTGCGTAATCTACCTCTTCGCATGTGAGGTCTGCGGGACAGAGTTCATAAAGCAAACTGGCCAACCCCTGTGTGTGAGACTTAAAGAACATCTAGATGGATGGACTAGGAGGTCAGATATAACGACCCCACTTGATGCGCAGGAGGGTCATTCCGGAGAAGAGTTTACGGTTTCGATAAATACACTGGCATAGAACCCAAGACTTCAGCACACAAGACGTTAGAGTCGTTCTGGATTACCGCGAATAGTCCAAAACTGAATCGAAAGGATGAGTGCCTTGCCATCACTAATAAGCTCTCAACTTTCCTTGACCTCTGTAGACTTTAATAGCAACGTTTTAAAGTCGGGAGGGCCTCTCGCCGGTCTATCAGATTACTCACTGCATGTTGCGTGAGTAGGTGACTTGCCATCAGGTCCTTTCCGTCTCATTAGGTGAGCATTTCCTACGTCTACGTGTTCCACTACACTTGGTAATGATTGACCGCCTTTTGTCTTCTGTTGTGACCAGTTGGGACCGGTTGGATCACTTTGGTCTTTGATTTTTCCAGGCTTTGACGAAGGCGAATAGCCGAAACGTTAGCCGAATAAACGATTGCCGTCTTGGCTTTGGCTACAATCAAAACAGCCACAACAAGTTCAATCACCATGCCAAAACTTACGGACAGTCGAACCTGGTCTATATTAAGATTCATATTGTACGCTACGTAGATCTTGCACCTGCGTTACAATTTACTTTTACCTTTCGGTTTTCAAGCTTTGTAACCATCAATCTAATGCGACTGAAACTCTGTAGGGTAAGGTTAACACGTGGGTGTAACCTTGGCGAACTGCACCTTCCAACAAAGGTCCGTCCCCAAGAAGGCAAAGGCAAAAATATGCAAAAGTAGTGGATCTCTAATCAGCAGCTTCTGTTCCTGAAATGTGTAGTGACGGAAGACTTTAATCTGTCACATGTACAACAAGTTGTTTAATATTTACTTTGTAATCCCTGTTTATTAGTTTTCATGACTCTTCTGACGTTGAATTCATTTATAGCATATACGATTCAGTTGAAAGGAACAGTTTTACACATTAACCGTGCATCCATAAATACATAAGTAAATAAAATGATTAGAATGCTACCTTTGACTAGCTCATGAAAAATTCATAATCGTAGAACAACCTTAAAATTGGTATGCAGAAATGATACACGCAAGCACTTGTGTATTATTTTCAAAAGGTCTGTTTAGAAGCGGCCTTTTTTGCATTCTGCTGAAAGGCCAGAATCTTCCAAATGAGCGGTCTAAAGTCGGTTTCTACTCTATCGCCAATTATTTTGGTATCATACTAAATACCGCCGAAAAAAGCTTCACACATTGTGCCGTTGTGTCGGACGGATGAACTGATAGAGAGATAGATAGAAATGCCATCCACCAATCAACTCTTTAATTGTATTTCAAAATATTTATTGCACTTCAACTGTGAGGACCGTCTCATGTGCAGAGCGCCTTTCTGCCGTCCACTGTAACCCAGTAGCCGCCGTCAACACATGTTAACTTCACAGATTTACCTTAATGGCGCTTATTAGAGTTGCGATGGTAGGTTCTTGACAAGGTCGCACGTGAGCTCCTACCTTTGCACTTCGCAGTAACTTTCGAACCGGGCCGATAATACCTATATGTTTTGTCATCGGAAAATTTCGCTGCATCTTTTCCCCAGTACGAAATATCAACGAACATTAACTTCTCAAGCAGATATTCTTCGTCACATCCTGCTGAAAATCATTATTATTGTTCTTGAAACTTTTACTATTGTATGTTGGTTATAGCTAAATGTGTGAGTGTGTCAGGCAATCGAAGGAATCAGGGCCGAGTGCGCAGTCTAAAATGAATCGAAGCATTTCTCCGCCAGTTGTTGCTGTGAAATACCAAAGTTATTAAATCGTAAAATTGCGATAATGCAGGACAGCACAGACAGTAAGGCTTTAGTGTAAGGCGAAAAATGAAATGTCGGACTGCCTGAAATTGCAAATTGCGATTTCATACTTGTGCAACTGTAGCGTAACCACATTCCAGCTATTGCACCTCATCGCGCAAGTGGTAACCCAGGACCTGAATCTATTTACCACCTCTTTAAGACTCTCCCACAAGAACTTCAGCTAGAAGCTCGACTCAAAAACACAGTGTCATTCACCTAGCTGCCTTTATCCGATTTGGCTTACAAAAATTTTGGGAGTTTCCATAAGCCAATTGGTCTGCTTCTTTGCCTCATGTGCCAACCACATTTTGAAGCAGCTAAAACTTGAAGCCAGCCTTAAACGAGTTGTTTTGCAAACTGTTCGCCTCTTTTCTAGACTCTTAATGGATAGATGGCGCCGAAACGTAGGTGGAACAATGTCTGCATAGCAACCTCTGTCGCAGAAGCCGAGTTAGCCTATTGGTTACTAGCGGATTCCTCTGTACAGCCACAGGTTCGACTCTAGGCTCTGGCACTCTATGGGTACCAAAAATTGCAGAAATGGCAATGATTCCAGCGTTAGGCTCAGGTTGATAGGCCGGCTGGTTAAACCTCGTCACAAGACATGATCAATTGTCACAACGGACCACAAGAACAGCGAACCCTTTGACTGCGCAAAATAAACGCTTGGGAGAGGAAGAGCAGGAGCAATCTGGGTCCAACGGATTTACGAGAACCTCCTCCTATTGTTTAACGGAACGCCTCGACAATGATTTCAGAGAATTGACGAAACGATTCTTTTTGGTGCAAAATGAGATCGCTATCTTGAAGTACAGTGCGCTGCATTTTCTTACAACGACATACAGTAATGCTTTGCAAGCGCAACGACTGGGACTAGATATTATTATCAGTTGCTCTCCACATGACACTTCACATTTTTTGTTTCTTGGTGCGGCAGCCTTGCAGCAGTTATCTGTAAAATTATAGAGCAAGAGGTAAAGAATGCCAAAAAATTACCTGCGAATCGACAGTCTGGCAAATTTTTAAGCTTCCACTCTGAATCCAAGCACTCTGCGTAGGTTTTTCCTGAATAAGGACGTTTTATAGCTCTTGAAAGGGTGTATTGGTGAACAAAGGAAGAAACTCGCCTTGCGCTAGGCTGTTCCTTGGAAGGTCATTGCAATACCTTCTAACAAAAGTTTCTTCAGGGTACTTTCCACTTTTGTCCGGCTTTGTGATTGAACCCATCTTCAGTCCTTTAGTGGGTTTTGTGAAATATTCATAGCTAACAGAATCGTTTTTTTCGAGAGGCTTGCACCCTGAATCATGCTTAAACTTCTATAAGGAAAGAAGGAGTAACAACTTGATTAGTGAGATGCTCGACACACAGTGTTGTCACGATATATATTGGAGTCTTTTTGAATAGTTATTTCGCTCATACAATGTGGCTTACGGTGACCAGCTGATAGATAAGTCAGTGTACTTTACCTTCCCAACAAGCCTTTTGTGAAGTTAGTGGCCTTACAGAGTTGGAAGGGTTAGTCTGGGTCGGAAACTGAATCTTGGAACGAACCCTTGTTTTCAAAGTGATGAGCGATGGACAAGCGCAGAGAATTGCAGTTTTTACCTTCTTCCCGATTTTCTGACTGCATCATGTTATGGCGTAAATTTTTTATTATTTTGTTGCTTAGATGATTTATTGTGTTTGACTTCTAGAATGTAACATATTGTTTCGGATGTTTTGAATGTGAATGAGCCTACGGTATGAACACGTACCTTGTCCATCTGCCATTTTTGAAAAGTTTGTAGCCTTTTTAACTACAGTTTCGTAGCAGTAAAAAATGGAAAATGAAAATACCTTCCAATGCTAAATGAAGAAGAAGGAAACTGAATTCTTTTGCTTTGCTCCACCTCCGTTTGATATGAAGAGATAGGTGCTGCCGGTTTTATGAATATTTGCCTCATGGGCTAGATTTTTTTCAAAGACTTATAGCAATTTAACGGAGAAATTTCAGCCGAAATCCATGATAGCGAGGCTTATCAAGCGATAAGGTGAACCACTTCACCATATCGCTTGTTGATAAACCGCGCAATCAGAAATTTTGGTTGTATTATATTTTCTCCGTCAAATTGCTGTAAGTCGTTGAAGAATTCGCCCCTGATTTTAAGCTTTGATGTTAGTTCGGTTAGGTAATGGAAGACGGTCATTGAAGAGAACTGTGTCCAAGTAGTTAAGTACGCAAGCGTTGTAGTGCACTATTGCGTAGAATTAGCAATACAGCGCCGCGCCAGCTCGCTCCTTATAATGTCAGGCTTTCGCGTGGCTCTGCAAAGCTCATCTTCGCGAATCTTTCGCGGCCGCAGGACATACGCGTACAGAGCTAATCAAAACGGCGCTACTCAAAGAAAAACAACAAAGATCAAGAAGGGGTAAAAAGTTGCTATCATACATTTGAGACGAACTCGTTGTAGTCTATTAGCACTAAAGCGAGCGGTTGCACAATCGCCAACCTGCAAGCGAGCAAAAGAAAACATGCGTCGTTGTTCCCTTGCGACGTTTCCTGCTCATTGCTTTGCAAGTAAGCGCAAATGCAATGCGCTCAAGAACTGCGCTAAATAACACATGGGACGTGAAAAATACGTTTGATCTGCGAGGGCATTAGGAATAGCAACCAGTGATAATGCGTGCTGCAAAATATGAGCAGACAACAACCGTGGTCATATCGCTGAGATTGAAGGAGGTGACCACATCATGGCCCAACCGTTCTACACGTGCACAAATCCATTTCGCAAATGGTCCTTGCTTTCAAGGGTTATGTGTTCCACTTCCCTTAGATTTGACTGCAGTATGCAAATACTTGCAATTTAGACGTGAAATTAAATAGAGTAGCAATTAAACTCACTAGGGTCTGGACATGATGCTATTCTAGGATAATACTGCCATTGACTTTCACTAGTGCCTCTTCTTTGGTAGCAAATGGCGACAAATTCTCTTGAAATGAAGGACATAGAAATTCTTCATGCAGAAAAGCGACCACGTGAATATTCAAATTTTGATGATACAGAAAGATGATACAGAAACTTATCTGGGTCAGCTTTTTTGCTGAGTGCTTTGCAATGTCTTCTTGCATGCGTATTCGGAGGATAATTTTCGAGACTGTCCTTAATTGCTGCATCGCCCACGGTATGTCGACCGTCAACGTATCCGTAGTATTCGTACCAGACAGTTTCATCATCTGGTAGCGGTGGACAACCTGCTTATTTTTTAGAAAATGCTTTAGTATTTGTGAGCATTGAACTTCCTTCATCAACTTACTTGATCCAGCAGCCTCAAGCAATCCGATGGCAATGAATAATGATAGCATCTTGGTGGAGCGTCGAGTTCCGCAATGATCCCCTTCAATAAGTGAAAATAACACCTTGAATGGCACGAGTGTCGTGACGGCGTATGCCAGAAAACGGACAATTTCACCGAACGTTAACGATAAAGGGCCGATTATCCTTCTGTTACCGCTCCTTTTATCTGGATGTATGCGTGCATTATATGATAGCAGCTCTAAAATCCATCTGAGGTCGATATCCAAAGTGTTTAATCAGGGGAAGGCAAACAATTGATGTCGAAACCGAATGCTGAATGGTTCTGGAGCAAAAACATGCTTTTCCACCTTGCAAAAGTTACAAAACTTCCTACAAAGTTACAAAACAAACAATATGACACGTAACGACCTGCTCTTCACAAACCTGAACTTCGCATCGCACCCTTCCCGGCGCGATGCGAAGTTCAGGTTTGTGAAGAGCAGGTCGTTACGTGTCATATTTACCTCGCCAAAGTTGTATTTTGTTTGTAACGAGACAAATTAGTGTCTCGTTCATTCAACTGATCCAGTTCTTTTGCAGATATCATGAGAGCCATACATATCGTTCACTTTCAATCGCAGGAGTTTATACCTATGTAGGCCAAAAGAACAATTAAAATTAAAGTAGTGTTTTATAATAGATACCTCATCGTAACTCCATCAAGAAACGATTGTGCAAAGTGAATGGAAAAGCTGACCTTGAAGTTTGCTGTCTACAGGAAAATTGTTGCAGGTTCTTCTAGCGTAGATAATTCCAGGATATTCTCCACCGGCATCTGGATCGACCCCTTCATGGCATTTGCTTCTTGGATTTATAGTGGCTTTACGATACTCGAATCTGACAATATCTTTCGGCAACAACGGCAAGCACCCTAAATATGTGCAAACTGTATGAAAAGTGTCGAAATGACTGGAGGTTTAGTTCGAAATTCGTTTTCACGTTTTCCAGATAGCCAGCCATCCGATTACCCTAATTCAAAAAATAAACAGTTTTGCATAACACTGGTTACGTTTATGTTGGTTTTTGGAAGCAACAAGTGCCTTTAATATTCTGGTCACTGCTCAATGATGTGCCAACGCGACGTTTTTAAGTGTGTCGGTTATGTCTAATCTCACCTCGACACACCTGGCCGCGAATGTCCAATGTCTTTTGCACCGCCTTCTCGTCCACACAAAAATTTCTTCTCTTCTATATTTAATCCTCTTGAGCCAAGTTTCAGACGTTAGTCCAACGCGATGCCGCATACTAGCCGTAGGCGACAACGAAGTCTTGCAATGCGGACGTGCACTCCTCGTGCACTCCTGGCTGAAGTAGGTCACGGGACGATCAGGCTACGCCCGGTTTACCGAGGATGGAGCACTCTGAGCCTTAACTCCCTTATCCATTGAACAGAAAGAAGGATACAGCTGCCTCGAGCAAGGAAAAGCTGGAGAGATAGAGTTGGATTTCTCAGTTATTTGACGCCTTTACAGTTTTTGATGACATGGCTCATGAAGAGTCTAGTCAACACTTCCCCGTTCGACGTTCTTAAAACCTGGGCTTGTCTGAAGAACAGATGATTTAGTTTTTCGGTTTTTTTTTAATGTCCTTAACATCTATACCAGATATATCCCTACAATGATTGCCGAACGCGGCGTTGTTTGTTTTTAGAAGTTTTCGTCGAAGATCTCAATCTTTATAGATCAGCTCTTCTCCGGATGTCATAAAACTCCAGTTAGCAATTTTTGATGTCGCCAATTTATCTCAGATATGAGAGCTTCCGCTGGCCAAAGACAAATTTAGGGTTTTGCACATTGGTAAAAACAACATGAAAACCGATTATTTAATTGGCGACCACCAAATTCTGCATGCAAATGAAGTGTGGGATTTGGGTTTTCTTGTAACCGAAAATCTTGATTTTGAAAAACATTGCAAAGAGGTATCGGCAAAGGCCATGTGTAGAGTGTGCAATATGCAGGGTGCGTAACGCATTGACGCACTAAACGTAGACGTTAGAAATCACAACACATTATAAAATTTCATAAGTTTATGCACAAAATGTTAACAATAATCTAGCAAACAGAACAGCACCACTTTTATTTCATATGGGCTTCTTTGCTGCGAATGCAGGGACGGAGACGCCGAGGAAAGGCATCGACGGTGCGCTGCAAATAGTCCACGCCGAATTCGTTCTATGCTTTGACCTTCAGTGACTTGATACTTTTGTGCACACAACCTGTAAAAGTTCCATAATGTTCAAGGACCTTCAAGGTGCTAATTCTGGCGGAAGGCTCGCTGCAAGGGAGGCGCATCCGGCCAGTATCATGGTTTGTGCATTCGTCACAAGCGCCGGTCGTCTTCATGGATACAGGAGTGGAGGTAAATCAGTGGAATTATCTGTATCGATGTCTTTAAGAAGCAACTGGTTTCTTGACTCAAATTCCACCTCGACAGTAAGCCGTATGTTTTCCAGCAGGATTAGACTCCTGCTTAGAGTCCAGGATTGTTCAGGACCGGTGCCGTGCCTACTTGAAGAATTTCATTTCGACAGAATAATGACCTCTGAATATACCGCATTTGAATCCGCTGAATTACCCTATATGGGAAGTTTTGGAGAACAAGGCTTGCGCTACTTCCCACAGAAGTACGAAGTCAGTGAAGGACGATCTGCTCAAAGCATGAAGCGAAATCGACGTGGACTAGTCGCGACACACCGTCGATGCCTTCTCTCGTCGTCTTCGCCCTTGCATTCGCAGAAAAGAAGTCCATATAAACTGCAAGTGATGCTATTCTGTTTGCTAGGTCATTGTTGACATTTTGTATATAAACTTGCTAAATTTTATAATGTGTTGTTACTTCTAGCGTTTACGTTTAGTGCGTCAATACTTTTTACGCACCCTGTATATGTATTCAGATGTCTCTCCACTTGTGATCTTCAAATTCTCCTTATTGGTTACAAAGTTCATGTGCGCGCCATGCTGGAATATGGCTATGGCACTCCTATAATTGGTCCAATCAATGTCAAATCCAAGAAAGTTCTGGAAAGGTTGCAGAACAGCTATACCGGAATAATGTTCCTGTGTTCAGAAGGATTCAGTTACAGGAACATTCCTAGTAGCGCTTAAAAACTACCAGCTTGGGATTGAAACATTAGACTTCAGAAGGAGGAAGTCTGATTTGGCCTTGGTTTACAAAATTCTGCATGAACTTACACACGTTGATCGGCAGTAAGACTTTACAGTCAAGCCGTCCGTTACCAGAGGACCTTACCTTAAAGTGCTTCTCCCTATAGCTAGGCTAGGGCCTCAGTTTCTTCGAACTATTTTATCTGCAGGGCGGGGAGCGAATGCGTCAAGTTGTGCAGACGTTTTCGGGTACCTTCTAAACTTTCGGCTTTCGAAACAATCACATACAGTACCACAAACAGCAAATCATGATTAAGATGGCTAAAATTTTTCGATAAAAATCTCAAAGCGCTCACTCTTCAAGCTGTCGCTCGCTTGCTCTAAAAGTTGTCTCGCCCATTCGATTGATTGTGTCGGGCCTATATGCATTGTTCATCTTTCTGAGATTTATATGTCAAAAGATAGAGCTTAAGCTCAAATATATGCTCATTTTTACATGTACTTGATTTTTAGAAAAGCAATTCAAAAAAGCCGCTTTGGAATGCTCCAAAGCGGCTTTTTCGGCAACTGACCAAAGGACATGCGTGGTACTGTATAAGTTTCTGAAACATTCTTGCGATTAGATTCCTGCATTCGGCCCTGAGACAGGGTTACTTGACAGCACTATTTCCATTCTTTTCTTTAGTTTTCGTTTTAGTTGTCCCTTCTCCGTCGTTTTTTAGTATTATTTGGATTAGCTACGCGTAGGCTCGTCATTGTTTCAAACTCTTTTAACAAGATTGTTGTCTTGGAATCTTGACCGCCATGTATCCTTATCGATCGCAGTTGCATGTGCATAGTATCACATGTTCCAATAAAGATAAAGATAAATATAATGTTTATGATGTTCGTGTCTCGAAGTTGTTAGGTGGAACTGTTTATTGGTCTGACGTTTCGACCGTCTCGTCTTCTTCAAAGGCGCGATGCTCCTCCGTCTCGAGAGCAGCGACTCGCTACCGTGTTAGTAGACCAGTAGTAGGTGGTGAATGAAGGCACGCTGGCCACGGCCGGCGGGCGCTGCACCCCCTGTCCCGGCCCTGCCGCCTACCGTCGACACAGGCGTGCTCGTGCGGGGGGGGGGGGGGGGGTCTGTGCTCGACCTGGCGTATAACCACCGCGCCGAAGCGCATTTGGCTACCCCTGAGTGTTCTACTCGCAGCTCACAGTCGTCGTCGCTTCAACAATGTCTGGACGTGGAAAGGGGACCTGAGGAAAGTCGAAGTCGCGTTCGTCGCGACCCGGGAAAGACGGATACTGCTCCACAAAAGGTGTTGTTCGCCAAATCCAGTGTTTGACCTGTGGATAGCTATATATGGCTGAGACAGGTAGGGTACTCAGCATTTCCAAAAGGAATACCTTGTTTGTATAAAAAGACGAACCTACTTAACCCCATAGGGTGCATATCGGCAAGACTCGCACAGTGAGAACAACTTTGAAGCAACTTTGGCAGCAATATGAAAATGAATTCGGTACCAGAAAGTCTCTCAAACGTTTTTGGATTTTGGACCGCAACCCAGCAATGAAACCAAAACGAGTCAATTACCAGCGACTTGTTGTCGTCCATCCTGTTGCATAAGCTGTGAGACAGCGCAATCTATACATACTGATATATTAGGGTGGGCCAAAAGTAATGAGACAAGTTCAACAAATTTCTTGGTCTCTTTATACCTCAATTACACTACAATGACGAAAGCGTCTTTATAAGACCAAATCAGGCTTATGGGCACGTGTAGCGCAGTCGGAGGAGGCGCCGAAGGTCGCGTGCACCCGATACCAGGTTCCTGGTTCGGATTTTCCGCCCAGGCCAACCAAACCTTCCATCCCTCCGGGGTGGGTAAATTGGTACCAGACGTGTCTGGAAAGGATAAAACGCTGACTTGTTAATCGGCTGGCCACCACAGTCATTGTATGGCCAAATACGCATTCATATCGCCTCCACGACATCCCGTAGAAGTAGAATGCGCTGGCGCATCCCAAAAGGGATTGAGTAACGCCGTCCTTTATCCTTTATCCTTTATCAGGCTAATGTGCTCTCTCAACTTGAGTACTGCTGTCAGGTTTAGGTCCTCATGGTAATAGAACACTTCAAGGACAAATCTAAAAGATTCAACAAACCTTCCCCAAAATTCTGATGTATGGCACACACAGATTGAATTGTCATAGCGCTTTACCCAACTATGCGACTAAATTGAGAATGTTTGGACTAAAAAGCCTTTTGTATAGGGGAGTGCAACATGATATTATCCTTTCGTATCTTACGCGTTGAGGTAAAGGTCAAAACCAGCAAATGTTGGGTGCTTAGACCCACTTGCGGTCGAACAAGGAGTTATGTGCTTGACCACCAACCTCTTAAAAATAATGTTTGTTTAAAATTCATAATTCGATTTTTTATCGGACTGTGCGCTGGTTGCAAATATCACCCAACGATGTGCTGACATCATCGAGTCTCTCGATAAAGATTTCAGCATGTTTTTTTTACAATCTCGATGAGCTTGTCTTATGGCTATACCAAACTGAGGGTTCAGTATGGCTATACCAAACTGAGGGTTCAGTTTTCCTTGATCAAAATGTACAGCTTTTTTCTTATTTCTGAGCTGCTAGATGGCTAACGTTGATTAGCCTACTCAAATTTCTCGTTCACACTGCTCTTTCGGCGAAAACTGAGAAAAGTTGTCTTGGTTTCATTTCTTAATATTTTTGAGTATTTGATGAAAGCTACGATTCAGGTTGCGGTAGTGTTGTGGAATCAATGTATCTGAGTTGCTCGGGGATGGCTGTTGATTCTTAAGGCTAAACTTTCGAAGGCTTAGTACTGCAAATTTATTTCTCATTACAGCTTGATAGTCACGATTATGCTCTTGTCTATTCTCTGCCTTTTTGATTTAAGATGAACTGCTATATGTGTGCTCTCAACTTGACAAAGATTATATGTAGGATTATTAAGATTATACATATAGCCTCTCTGCCAGCCGCCCCAGGCTTAAGCAAATGTGTTAAAATATTGACAATGATTGTTTTCTCTGCCTTTAAGGAGTTGAGTTTCCTTCTCTGTATAACTTTATTCTTTATTGATTTACGCGAAGTGATGTTGTGTTAACAGATAAACAACCACATACATGACAAGAACTTTGCTAGCTCAGAGCATGAAGAAGCTTACTACGGATACAGCTTGAGCAATTACACAAGTCTCCTTGGAACGAGAGGTGTTCTCAGCAAGATCCTAGTCCTGACCTGGATCGCAATCTGAGAGAAGTACTGGGGCTTGATGACAACTTAACTCGAGACGAACGCATTCGACCTAGTCCCCAAGCATATAGGCCGTGGGGACCTCAAGCAAGGGATTGTCCAGAACCTCTGGATCCTCGACCAGCTAGTGCAGCATTGTTTTAAGAGGCGAAAAGATCGTGACATCATCATCAGCTATATAGATACAGATACACGTTATCAGTCCTTTATTTTATAGTCCCATAGCACTCGAGAGTTACCCATCTTGGGAGCAGTCAAATTGGTGGCAGGCCAATTCGAAGCATAATAGATTGCAGACAATTCTTGGCGCCCTCTCTTTGTATTTTTGTTTGTAGGGGCTGAGAGGATGATAGTGATGCTGTCGGTGAATGAGCGCGATGTGATATGCCACGGTTGGGTTTGTTAACCATCTATTGGTTTGCATGTTTTCAGTACATTTTCCCATCAAGCACCTTGCCGTGGTTCTAATGCAATGGAGGTCTGGAGCACCATCACTTTGACATGGCTTATTTGCTGCTAGATCTTCAAGTGCCTCAGGATCACTATCATAATAATACTGCCAGTTTCTGACAGCTTGTTTCAAGCATCAGGCAAAAGTGCTGTCTCATACTCATACAACTGGTCTACGGACAGTCATCTTCGTAGGCACTATATAGCACTTATTGCTCAGTTATTTTTCCTATACTGCGGTGCACTGTGCCAAAGCTTGCAATTGGAGATGCAAGTGGAAAAGTAAGTTTGACGAAGTGATTGTACGGTCTAAAGTTTCGAACTTCTTTCAGCCTTTTCACAAACCCGATTTGGGTCGAAATTTTAGGCATAGTTCCATTATAACAAACCTGTGTGGTACAGAAAAACTAAATCTGCTCTTTCAACCTCTTTCTTCCAGGTTCTAATAACGTCGGAGGGGAAGTGGTGACTAGCGTTCTTGACGAGCCATGTCATCAAAAACTGTGAAGGCGTTGAATAACTGAGAAATCCGACTCTATTTCTTCACCTTTTCTTTGCTCGAGACAGCTGTATCCCTCTTTCTGTTTAATGGATAAGGGAATTAAGGTCCGGAGTGCTCCATCCTCGGTGAACCGGGCGTCGCCTGATCTGCACGCGACATCGCGTTGGATTAATGTCTGAAACTTGGCTCAAGAGGATTAAATATAGAAGAGAAGAGATTTTTGTGTGGGCGAGAAGGCGGTGCAAAAGACCTTAGCCAGGCGCTGCCAGGAGTGTCGAGGTGAAATTGGGCATAACCCGACACACTTAAAAACGTCGCCTTGGCACATCATTGACTAGTGACCAGAACATTAAAGGCACTTGTTGCTTCCAAAAACCAACAGAAACGTAAACAGTGTTATACAAAACTGTTTATTTTTTGAATTAGGGTCATCGGATGGCGGGCTATCTGGAAAACGTGAAAACGAATTTCGAACTAAACCTCCAGTCATTTCGACACTTTTCATACTGTTTGCACATATTTAGGGTGCTTGCCGTTGTTGTGAAATGATATTCGGCTTCGAGTATCGTAAACCCACTATAAGTCTAGGAGGCAAATATCATGAAGGGGTCGATCCAGATGCCAGTAGAGAATATCCTAGAATTATCTACGCTAGAAGAACCTGCAACAATTTTCCTGTAGACAGCAAACTTCAAGGTCAGCTTTTCCATTCACTTTGCACAATCGTTTCTTGATGGAGTTACTATGAGGTATCTATTATAAAACACTACTTTAATTTTAATTGTTCTTTTGGCCTACATAGGTATAAACTCCTGCGATTGAAAGTGAGCGATGGCTCTCACGACATTCGCAAAAGAATTGGATCAACTGAATGGACGAGACACTAATTTGTCTCGCTACAAACAAAATACAACTTTGACGAGGTAAATATGACACGTAATGATCTACTCTTCACAAACCTGAACTTTGCATCGTGCCGGGAGGAATGCAAGCTTAGTACCTCCCGAATAAATTTCGGAAGGTGGAAAAACATTTTATTGTTCAAAATCATTCTGCATTCGGTATTAATTGTTTATATTCGTCTGATTACACACTTTGCACATCGATCTCGTCATCGGCCAATTTTCAGAACTGCTGTCCTTTAACGAGCGCATGCACACAGATGAAAGGCGCAGAGACAGAAGGTTAGTCGCTCCTCTATCGTTAGCGTTGGGTGAAATTGTCTACCTTCCGAATAAATTTTGGAAGGTGGAAAACCATGTTATTGCTCAGAACCATTCCGCACTCGGTTTCAACATCAATTGTTTGTCTTCGCCTGATTAAACATTTTGGATATCGATCTCAGATAGATTTTAGAACTGCTATCATTTACATAGGAGGGGCGCAGAGTAAAGAGTTAAAAATCATTAGCCTAATTGGTAGCTCTGCTAATGGCATAAATAAACAACAACTGTCCATCTCGCTCCATTGCACATGTCTGGGTTTCCTGCGTTGTTTAACAACAGCAGAAAGCAGAATGGCAACAGAGTACAGAGTAAAGCCCACTGTTCCTCACCTACAACGAGAGTGTCAATCAAATGTTTTATGAATAGAGTAGAGCGAAAGTCATGAAGGTGTTTTCAAGAGCCACAGAATAAGGCTATTTCTCGTTTAGAGTAGTACGTCATTACTGAATGCTTGTTTGATTCAAACAGCATTTTATAGAACAACGAGTAGTCAACAAAAATGAGTGATGGCTACAATTGTTGATGCTAACAGATATTCGTCGTACTACACATTGTGAACCAGAGTGTGAAAATAGGCATAGTACATATATCATTTTACGGCAAGAATAATCCACAATAATATTCAGGTTCTAGCTATGAACTCAGTAGGACTCAGTTGTTTGTAAGTGAAGATCTTGAGAATCGCACTATCCTCCACGATTTTTTGCAATTTGAGATTGCATTCCTTGTAGAATTTTTTTCTTCTGAAAAGTGCAATAACAAAATGTGTTTCTACACATATGCACTATTTATTGGACATCATTGTTTTGACCATATCCTGCTTTCTAACGGTATTCGCGTCTTTGAAAGTCGTCGGAGTATATTGTCGCATATCCAATCACGATATGGACCAACAAAACGAAGCGATGTCAGAGGGCTCAACATTGGGATAACATCTACGACGACAACAGAGTATTCCAAAATTGGATTCTTGAGAATGTTTAGTTGGTTGATGGAGTAGGTAATCGAGGCCACAAGGAAGAAAATAGGCAAACAAGCGTAGTAGGTGAGGGCCTGAAAGACGAAAATTCAGTTCTGATTGTAAACAAGAAAAACTCGTCGTGGGTTTATGTGCTAGAGATGACGTTCAGTTAGAAGTGGCGCTATTTTTTATTTAGCCCCAACGCCGAAATGGTGGTCCATTATTTAAAGAGTGTGCATGACAGTTGGTTAGGACTGGAAACCTGCAACTAACCTTAAGCAAGTTTGAATGAAGTTCGCGATAACTGTCCGACACTGTCCTTAGGCTGCTTAGTTTTATCACAGTAGCTCTTCTCAGTATGAGTATAGCGACATATATTGGAATGACCGGCAATGTCATGTGGAAAATTGTGAAAAGTGCGTTCCAACGGACTATGTCCAGAACACCGCTGACGCATTCGTCATTTAAGTTGTAATTGAACTTCTCAGCAATGACCGCTTTCACATCATCAGCGCTGTCACCGGCGAAGCAGAAAGAGACCTGGAAAAAGAAACTTGTTGCTCAGTCACACCATCTGTAGTTTATCGCTGGCGAAGTTTTGCCTACAACCGCAGAAATTTGTATGAAATCTACGACTACAAAAACTGCCATGTATCAATCTTGTTTTCTCAATATCGTATCAGCTATTGTCTCACATCTTGCAATAATGTACATACAAGCATCTCCGCAGTTATTGATATCAACAACTAATAACACTTAATAAAAACTTACAAATTGAAAAGCAGATGGCAAATACATCACAGCAATAATTGCAGCAACAGTTCGAGGTTTCGGCAAATAATGACTCAATATGTAGTAGCGATATGAAAATGAAAACAGCAGGCTCCATAAAGCGTGCGAGAAGCAGTGTAGCATAAAGCTGTTTCTAAGAGGATAAGAGCATGTTAAGTTGAAAAACGGAGTACTTATCTATTTCTTCCAGAACTAATCCTTTTTTATATGGTAAGGCCCTACTATCCGTGACGTGACATCGTGTGAACAATGCGCTCATTGTTTGATAGATCCCATATAGAAACCGTCGCTTTTTGGTAACGGGATAGTGTTGTTCGCATAGCTGCTGGAACACCACCGCCGTTTTCCGCCACTGTTTGTGTTCAATATGGCTCCGTTCTATCGCCGCATCTATTCATCGTTGAAATGGACCTCGTCGCGAGAGATCTTCAGTGTACGATGTGGAAGTGCCAGGAGCTGGTGCTTTGAAATACTTGGGCTCAACTATTACAAGTAACGTAGGTTTGTCAAACCTGATCAACCATCGTATAAACTCTGGGTGGCTGAAATATAGAAACATCAGATGATTACTCTGTAACCGGAAAGTCAGAGAGAAGATGAAGTCGAAGGTGACTTCGATCCGAAGCATTGCAGGGGGATCTGAATGCTGGCCTGTGACGAAGGAAGCGGACGTCGACTGAGTGTCATGACATAAAGATAGATCTAAGAAAACCCTGGAGTTGGAATTTCGAGGGAGGACAGGTGGTGGAAGACCTAGGCAACACTGGATGGACAGTTACATAACGACCTCGAGGAGACCGGTCTCCATTAATATCAGGCAATAATATGAAGGAAATAAATGGCAGTTGTATTCTATACAGGCCGACCCTGCCTCGATGTAGGATAATCGCTGAAAGATAGGTAAACAAGTAGGTAGATATAATGCTGTAGTGTAGCTAGCGTATAATAGAATTTAATTAAAGCATATCTACACCGCTATTCTTAGCCAGTCCAATTTCAGGACCCACAACGTAATACGCTCATGTAGAGTAAAGAAATGGGCCTCGTAGCGAAGCTTAATACGGTAAGAGGACTGAGTGCGATTGCCCGTGGGGGAATTGGATAATCAGTCAAGCCAATTCGCGGCGTAAAGCGCGGAAAGTCGCAGGGCAGGAAACTGGTGGGGTCCTTGCAGCTTTTTCTTCTTCCCGTTTTCTGCTGGCTCCTCGTACAGACGTTCGACGCAGGTACAGCTGGGCTTTCTCGTATCTTCTCATTTCAGCCTCATTCCGCGCCCGCTCATAGCCGTTGCCGTTGCTCGCCGCTTTGCTTCCGCCGGTTGGAAGTACCTGCCAATCCGCTTCTCAGTCTGAAGCGCTAGCATTGTGGACGATTTCTTATTAAGACTCCACAGACAACCACTTATGGAACTTGCACTCAGTCGCTTTCTCGAAAGCATTTTTAGTTATGTAGCGATTGTGTAAAGTCATTGCATCGTACCTTGTCCTTATCGCAAATTCACTTTTTTGCTCGTAATAAACAATTTGTTTTACAACCTTTCAGAAATTCTAAGAAGGATTCATCTCTCGGTACCTTACTGGTTGTGACTAGCGGAGGTGCCAGGTCCAGCTTGACCCAACTCTCGAAATGTTTTAATAATTTCGGCCCTCGGTTGGCTGCAGACCGACTCCGGCGATTGTGTAGGTTTTGCTCGCATACACGCAGCTTCGTGCAATGTATCCTCTAATCCTTTCATGGCATTTATGGTGCCTCGATGCAGAGTTAGAAGCAAGCTGGCTCCGAGCAGTTATGTAAAAACCACTGCCACGAAGACGATTTCTACACCTTTATCTATTCGAGGAAAGACGAGAGTATTCCCCCTCACTCAATCATCGAGACAAGGTTTTGACGCGTGAGCTTAAAAATGTTTAGAGTATTGAAAGTTGGTGATAAGAAAGGCAAGAAAAAGAAGAAAGAGGTAAGAAATGCAGAACTGGCAAAGAAAATCAAGAATTCACCCCGCAAAACATGTCATTGATCCAAAGTATTTGCAAAATCCATAAGATACGTAGTAGAGACCAACGCCGTCGGTGATGACCCTGTAAGTATGATAAGCACGCTGAACAACGATGTCCAACGAATCACTCATCCGTCAAGATGTAGCTACTGATCAGCTTGTATAATATTTAAGAATGTAATGAATGACCAAACAAATTTTCGACAACCACTATGGGTCCTTTCGACAACGTCATCTCATTATATAATGTACGCTTCTCGAGAAGAACTGAACCAGGATCGGATAGAAAGAAATGAAAAAAAACGGATACAACGCAAGAACAAACCTTCCAGGTGGTTGCTAACGAGGAACCCCAGTCACCCGCAGATAGAGTGATAGGAGATCGAGTGAATACGGCCTAGGCACCACCCTATTGTATCAGGTTGACCCACACGGAATGTCGCACACATTGTGGTCTTCTTATCACAGCTATTTGCATCGGTTTTTTATCTCACTTCGGGTTAGTTTTTTGCGGCGTTTCATCTTCTACTATACTGGTTTTTAAAATTATAGCCCTCAGACTACCATGGACCAGAAAATGATCGCGCGGGCGTGCCTGCTCTGCGACTGCAAATTGAAAAATGTACTGCGGAATCGCATCGTCCCTTGGTAGCTGCATTTGGCAAAGATCTCGTTTTCAAAAGACAATGCGAGCGGTAGTTTCAAGGTTTTGCCGCCCGCGACGAAAGTCTTGAAGGCGAAAAGCACGGAAGACAAGCGCCTATCCTGGATAGCGACCTTTCACAGGCTGCCGTTGAAGCCGACCCGATAAGATCGACTTGGGGGCTTGCAGTAGAATTTGTCTGATCCAAATCGTACTCCTAATCGTGCTCCAATTCTGAATCCAAATCGAGTTGACACAGCCTCTACCAACTTGCTGCATGATAATGCGAGGTCTCATGCCGCAAAAGTCGTTCAGTAGAAAATCGAGAAACTTGGCTGGATCGTTTTGCTTCATGCCTCGTTTTGCCGTATAGCCCTGACATTGCCCCATCCGACTACCACGTATTCCGCTCGATGCAGCACGCCTTAGCTGGGAAGAAGTTCGTCTACTACGACAAATCCGGATTTTGGTGACCCAGCTCACTTCTTTAAAGAAGGGATCCAATCTTAAAGACGGGATCCAATACGTTGGACAAAGGTTGTTGATAATTGTGAAAATTATATTACCAATTTAAGTTTGGTTCTAATTTTTTTGTTTTTTTTTGTTCTAATTGCTTCGTATGAATTTAACTTTTCGGTCGCAAGCGATATTATGGTATATATTAGGATTGCAGCACCGCACGTGCCCACGATTGCCAATTTTTGAACGGTTTTAGATATTTTGACAATATTTTTTCTCTTTGTGGGTATGGACGATTTTACTCGTTTATGTAGTGTTGTAGTTATTTGCAAGATGCCTCTCATCATTTAAGAAATTTACTATATTTGAAAACACGAGGCTAGCTCTTTAATTGTCCTAACTCTTCGCAGCTACGTTAAGGCAGAACACTCTACCTTTGTACTACGAAAAGGCAGCTGATGCAGGTGAGCAGATCAAAGACAGCAAAGTTGAATATGAGCACCGAATAACTGGTCAGCCACTTCGGAGTTTTATTCAGCA
Source organism: Heligmosomoides polygyrus bakeri (assembly GCA_947359475.1). Lineage (NCBI taxonomy): Eukaryota > Metazoa > Nematoda > Chromadorea > Rhabditida > Heligmosomidae > Heligmosomoides > Heligmosomoides polygyrus. Next base: position 10,835,679 of record OX375868.1, read on the forward strand.
CGAGATACAATAACAGAGAGTTGGCAATAATTCCAGTTCCGTTTAAGAAGGAATGCATAATAACCATGCCAAGCAAGTAGCCCATTCCTGAAACGTAGTGGTACTTAACAGTGCACTAATATAAAACTAGAACTCAAATTAGTGGCGACACAATACTTTCAAAACATTCGCAGAACAGAGATATTATCAATGCTTACAACTGTAGAGTAGCAAAGACCAACATGAACTAAATAAATACTCTAAGAAATGGCCATGAACTACTAGCCTAGTTGTTCTCAAAAAGCGACGAACTCATACGCCTTTTCTTTCTTCGCTGTAATTCTACAACATCTTTCTGTTAGCAGTGAATAATTTTAGAGAAAATTCGGATCTATCCTAGTCCGGGGGGGGGGGGCGTATGTAAAAAATCGACTTGGGACTTACCGAGCGACTCCTACAGAGTACGATAGAACCTAAACCATAAAAATTCACGAGCAAAGAAAAACGAAAAAATAAATGTTTTCGCCGCGGTTGTAAGCGGGTGAACTTATGTGCCCTCCTCACCATGTTAGATCCTGGTTATAACATGTCAGGCAGCGGTCAGCACGCGCTCGGTGGCTTTATGCGCCCTCCTCACCATGTTATACCCTGGTTCTAACATGTCAAGCGGTGGTCAGCACGCGGCACGACTCCATTGCGTCGCTCTTTCCCGCCGATACGGTTGTCAAACCGTGGCGATTTTATTTTTATTTATCCGTTCGTTTTTTCTTTGTTTTAGGTTCTATCGTACTCTGTAGGAGTCGCTCGGTAAGTCCCATGTCAATTTTTTTTACATTTCACCCTAGTCCGGGGGCCACATAACTTTTCAGTTATGTGGCCCCCGGACTAGGGTAGATCCGAAAATTCATATAGTCACTAGGAGGAGGTCACATCACTAAAGCCCTACGCACGCTTTTGCGGCAACGCGGCAGCCCTATCCTTAAGCATGGGGCAGAGACGCAGAGTCGCCGCGCGAGGCAAAACTGCCTCGCGCGGTTTGCCGCTGATGTGCCGCCTACGCGGCAGACGCGGTGGCAGCGGCAGTAATCCTTCATGGTATTGTTGCCGCATTGCCGCGTTGGTGATTGAGCAAGCGGGAGGAGTGCCGCGTGAACTCTAGCACGCGGCAGTGAAAGCCGCGTACGCGGCTGTTCTAACCTCTGTCGCGTACGCGGCTGCCGCAAAAGTGTGCGGAGGGCCTAAGACTAAAGCTGTTGTTCCAGACGGGCTTTGATCGAACGCAGCATGCACAATATTTGTGTGTGTGGCAGAGTGGGCCAAATGAGCCGCCGGTCAAGAGACGTGACCCGAGCGGGAGGGGCTAGGCAGGAAGTTATTGATATAAAAGGGCCGGACCACCAGTGAGTGGATGTCGTCGTTCGTCGGATCGAGCACCCCACCTTGGCCCCTCCTCGTCGTGTCTTTTGGCCACCATTGGCCCATTTACCGTTCGATTGCTATTTTGTTGTTTCGTCTCGTTCGCTCATTTAACTTTTTCGTTGTACGCATAATAAATATTTGTAATTATCCTGTGTACGTGAGAGAAAGCGAAGGTTAGCATACGGCTGAGTACCTCAATCGGAGAGATTACGTGGAGACGGGCCCGCTACATGGGGGCCGATCCGGTCGAGTGAGAGACTTGGTCGTGTTGTTCTACGTGGATCAAAGAGTGGGCGTTTCGAGTCCTGGAAAGCCAAGCGGTCTCGAAGGCCGACCCAGAGATTAGAAGTACGAAAAGAGAGAAGCGAGAAAGGTCGGAAACAAGACTGCCGCTCGTAGATTGTCTAGGATCTCCGTCGTAGACTGGATTGGATTTGTGATATTGACTTCGGTCGCAGCGTCGAGTCATGCCGTCTATTGACGATGGAAGCAACGATATTGACCCATGCTGTTCCAGAGATATGGCAGACGAAGGGGTCGAAATCGAGAACTCCGGAAAGAGGAGAGATGTTCCAAAACAGGTTAGTAGAGATAATCTGTTTGATGTTGTCGATGAGATCTTGAATCATGTTCTAACTGGCGAACGGCGAAGTGGTGGCCGGCATGGCAAGTACGGCTAAGGATCATACTATTCTACCGTCAATGAGGATCCCCTTGTTTATCGACAAACCTCAGGGCTTCAGTCCTGCTTTCAATGAAATGATACAGCCAATCAAGGTCGCCAGGTTTAGGCTTGCCTATGCTTACGTCGCCCCAACAGGGCTCGTTCTCATCTCAAGCACTACTTGGAGTCCAACCAGAGGGCAGGAATAACACCAGTGGCTGACCTACTCTGCGACTTACATGCCTGTTCGGTTGCACTTGCATACCTTTCGGGCATGTTTGGCTTGAAGTTCGTTACTACTGTGGTCGACGGCAACACCCAACACATCCCCTTGGATGGACATGCTGACGGCGACTACGAAGGCGAAGTCGGCATAGTCGAAATGACTAAAGATGAGATGGATAAGGTCATCATGTTAATCGCAGATCCACATTTCCACCCGTGCATGAAGTGCGCAACTCGCGTATTGCATCTCGTGATGGCCGCCAAACTCACGCACTGGCAAGCAGGGCACCATCTCCTGGAAGACCGAATGAAGGTTATGTCTGGCGAGTTTTGAGCAAGGTCGATACCCTCAAAAGATTGTGCGATATTCGAGGAGTCGCTATTATTCACGGAATCGTACATGCTTGGGCGACGAACCTATGTTACAGCATTTTCGTGGATAAATATGCTGAATCCCCTAACAAGAAAGTCACCAACCAGGCAGTAGTCAAACAATTGTTCGACCCACACATGCGGGATATCTGGATCAATGGAGCGAACGGCCGCTGGCGGATAGTTCTTGGTGCTGATCTCGCTCTGAGGCTTGGCACACCCGGCGATGGAACCAGGAAATTCGCCAACTGTTATCGCTTTATGAAGGAGATCATAGCCAACGGTCTTTTGTCTGTTCTCACAGAACACACCCTCTTGGTCGATATGGCAAAAACCGGAAAACAGTACTACCAGCAACCTTGGCGCTACGGCAAAGCCGCGACATATGCCATGATCAACGGCCTCGAGCCAGAGGACTTCAAAGAAAACGCCATGTTTGAGAACGTCATCGCTTACGCCCAAATGTACGCACAAAGGAAGGGAATTTATAACGCCCCATGTTTCATGAGAGTTATAATGCCCACCGCGAATGGGTCGGGTTGCTGACTAAGCTGGTGACATCTCAACTCGACATCGAGGGCGACGACCTTGTGGCCCGCATCCGCCATTTCCAAGTCACAACTGGCACTTGTGTGGGAAATTACTTCCAAACGCTGCAGAAGCTCAAGGAATCGTTGGAAGGCGAAGGAAAGCCCAAGAGGCCAATTCAGGATGGCCCGACCGGATTTGCAGCTCCCGCATGTGCTGCTCTGTTGGAAAAAGACGGTCGCAGAAGATGGATCTGCACGAGAGTCGCCGCAACATTCAGACAGCTAGGCGAAATCCTGAAGGAATGGTCAGCGAATAAGATATGGGTGCTGGTCTGGCCCATGGAGAAAGGCTTCAAGGACAAGGATATAAGCGAAATCCTGAAAGCCTGCGAGCGTCATTTCGAAGATGGCGGTAGGATAATCACAGCATGGCCGCCAGTTGTGGAATCGAATGTCGAAACATGGAAGAAGATGGCTGAAATTTGGTCACGAATGGATCAGGCGATCGAAAGGCGCTCCGGATGTGGACAATTACTTTGAACTGCGAGTTCCAGAGTGGAAAATGATAAGGTTTTTAGTGAAGTTGGTACGCCAGAAGGGGCGTTATCGTTCTATGGTAGTGATGCTACAGTATCATGTGCTAAGGTGTTGTATGAAACTATACGAAAGAAGGTGTTAAAATTTGTGTCATTGTCTGAACTAAGGAAGTCAGAGTATCAGCTGATGAGGATATCAGCTGGCGAGAGGGGCGGCATGTGGCAGAGTAGGCCAAATGAGCCGCCGGTCAAGAGACGTGACCCGAGCGGGAGGCGCTAGGCGGGAAGTTATTGATATAAAAGGACCGGACCACCAGTGAGTGGATGTCGTCGTTCGTCGGATCGAGCACCCCACCTTGGCCCCCTCTTCGTCGCGTCTTTTGGCCACCATTGGCCCATTTACCGTTCGATTGCTATTTTGTTGTTTCGTCTCGTTCACTCATTTAACTTTTTCGTTGTAAGCATAATAAATATTTGTAATTATCCTGTGTACGTGAGAGAAAGCGAAGGTTAGCATACGGCTGAGCACCTCACTCGGAGAGACTACGTGGAGACGCCCGCCCGCTACATGTGACCTTTCAGCGCCCTCCCATAATATTAGATTGTCCGGAAAGTTATCAAGGTTTTGTGTTACTATTTTTCATTCGTCTATTATAAAGTAAAAATTCAAGTTTCATTGCGCATTAATGCTACTTTCTGGGGGCAGTCGTTCGGTACACTGTGCTGCCCGCCGCAACTTCCCGCCCTGCCAGCGCCGTTCTATTTGGACAAGTTTGCGAAACCGTGTTAATTGACGTGATGTCGTCCAAAAACCTGACAGCTGATAGGAGACGATTGGGAAGCGCGTCTCGGGGCACTCTGAAGTCATTTTCCAGTCGGTTCGGTTATGGAGGCAGTCAAGGAAAGGGTAACGTCGCTCTTCTCTCTAGATTCTTTCAATTTTCGCCACAATTCCTTAAACTTCCGCCTCAACTAGAAACTATGGGTGATTCTGGTCAGTTCTATATTGAAGGCTTATCCGTAATTGTGCGCAAAACCGGTCCACCGTCCTCTCTTTCCAAGGATTAGACAATTCTCCTTGTACTGAAGAACTTTCCAGTGGATGATCGCGTTGTTGTCATGACATCTCTCGCTAAGATTTTGCTGTACTTGTCGGAAAATGCGGACGACGCCTAGTATTGAGCAATGTGGCAGGACCTGAAGAAAGCCTTGGCGCTGCAGCTGAAAACTCTTTTCCTTCAAATATGGGGAACAAGACTCTGACTCTTGTCTGAAGAACGAAATCGTTCTGGATAGAGCTGCAGAGCCAAGGGAAGTAATTAGAAATGCGATGCCTCCATGTGATGGCAGGGACCGGGACATCTTGTCCTTGGCGCGCCCTCGCCCCGCCCCTTTCTGAGGGCCGTGTATCCAACGACTCTCCGCCCTACTTTCTGTACAGAGTTTTTCGCACCATCTCAATAAATAACATATGTTTCAACCTTGTTCTATATTTATGTTTATGAAGGGTTTGTTAAAGTATGTCGTAGGAGCGGTTCGGAACGATATTAGATTTCAGCTTCAAATTGGGACAATCCGGAGCCGAGACAGCTTGACAAATCAATCAAGTGTGACACCCGCCAGCGCCGCGCAGTCAAAAAGACGCTTTGCGACGGGAAAATCCGTCGCAGTCTCATGCTCCTAACTCCTTCAATATTAAGTTGTTTGAGAAATTGTTTGCACCGTTCGATTTGTCTTCTCGAGATCTACACAAATATATATAAATATATGTATATATATATTTAGTTGTTTGAGCCATACCGGTGGTCTTACTATATATATATATATATATATATATATATATATATATATATATATATATATATATATATATATATATATATATATATATATATATATATATATATATATATATATATATATATATAGCGTGACACTCATAAACCTGCCACCGGTGAGGATCCCCACATTCAAGTCTGAGGAGTTGGAATATGCAATAAAGTTGTATGATTGGAATCTTCTTGAAGATCCATCGGAAGACTACGACCTTCTCTCCAAAGGACTGTTGAAATGTGCTAGCAGCTCTTGCGGAGCCACATCAACGTCTGCTTCAAGACTCAACGCACATGCGATTAAGCTCTTGGAGCAAAGAAGAGCGGTTAAACTGGATCCTAACGCTTCCCATCTGGAAAAAGTCACCATCTCGAAGGCCTGTCGAATTGCAGTGAAGGAGTCCATTCAAGCCTACAGAAGATTGAAGCTGTTAGAAACCGCTGGGAAAGCTTCAAGCATAAAGCGCTGCAAACGAGATCTCTGCGATCAGAAGGCAACAATGTCAGCCCTTGTGGATAAGGATGGAACAACGCAAACGTCTCGAAGAGCGATGGAGGCCATCGTTCAAGAATTCTACACAGGAGGAAGTACCTCCCATTCTGGAATCAGAAGTTGCTCATGCCATCAGAAGGATGAAGCCGGGCACTGCTCCCGGACCGGACGGCATTTCTGCTGATCTCCTTCGTGCGGGTGGCAGTGCCTTCTGCTCACTTCTTGCCAAGCACTTCAACCACTACCAGGGTTTCGCAAGGATTTCTCCTGCATGAACCATATTCAGACTGTCTCACAGCTTATCGAGAGGAGCCGCGAATACCACCTCCCACTTGTCCTTGTCTTCGTGGATTACAGGAAAGCGTTCGACTCTGTGGAAATCAACGCCGTTTTGAACGCACTTGTGCACGCTGGTATACCATCGCCCTACGTCCGACTTTTCGACGAATGCTTCTCGAACACATCGACTACCATCCAGCTGTTCGATCGAAAGCTTAAAATTCCTATCGGGAAAGGAGTACGGCAGGGAGACACGATTTCTCCTAAGCTATTCACAGCGGCACTCCAGGATGCCATGAAAGACTTGAACTGGGACGATAAAGGCTACCTTGTCGACGGTAAACGGATCAGCAACCTTCGCTTCGCCGACGATATTGTTCTCATCTCTACCAGCACGGCAGAAGTCGAGGAACTGCTGAACGAGCTCAATGTGGCAGGTATGAAGATTGGATTGGACATGAATATGTCCAAAACGCAGTTTATGGTCAACCAGTGGTGTGACACGGGACTCGTAAGGTTAAATGGAGTCGCTCTACAACAGGTCGACTGATACGTCTATCTGGGAAGAGAGCTGAACATGGATAACGACCTCGCTCCTGAAATCGTCCGCAGGAGACGCGCAGCATGGGCAGCCTTCAGTTCGATTCGCGAAGTCACCGATCAGGTCAAGGATCCCGGCCTCAGGGCCTCGATATTCAACGCCTCTGTACTGCCTGCGATGTGTTACGCGACGGAAACCTGGCCCGACAACAAGACAATCGCCAGAGCGATGCAAACTACGCATTGTGCACTGGAGAGATGTCTTCTAAGGACAAGCCTTCGTCAGCAATGGCAAGAGGGCCTACGAAGCTCGGAGCTACGGGAGAAGTCGCAATTAGCAGACCCGCTGCAGTACATGAAGAAGCCCAAATATCGCTGGGCCGGAGACCTGCTTCGACGAAAGGACGATAGATGGAGTCTCCGTGTCACAGAATGGCTCCCGAGAGACCATAAGAGACCACTGGGACGACCGCCAACGCGATGGGCAGACTCATTCTCAAGATCTTTCAGAGAGCGGAGTCTGCCTCACTGGATGCAAACAGCCAGAGATCGAGCGGTCTGGAAGAGTTGTGGTCCCCGCTGAGAAGATATATATATATATATATATATATATATATATATATATAAAATCTCCGCGTTTTCGCCGTGGGTGCCCTAAAAAATAACTGCAGCTGGCTTTTGCGATTAGAGCATCTTATTTTCCAGGGCGTGCATGTGACGTGCACTGATTTCGTAGTGTCTCAAGCATGGCGTGCGTTGTCAGTGCTCTGTCATGCCTGGAATGTTCCGAGAGTGCGCCGTGCACAATGCAGATAGGATCGAACCTATCAATCGAGTGAGCGGAAGCGCTTTAAATGTCGTGCTAAACAGCACAGCTTATCCTCTTTAGGTGCTTTACTGCACATACTAACAGCAGCTTATACAAATGTCGAGGTTTTATGAAGAGAGAAGCGGGAGTGCGCCTTGCACAATGAATATAGGTTAGAACCGTTTGAAATTGGATTAGAATAGAAATTTCCGCCCGTCCTTCACAGGATTTCTCCAGTTAGTCAGGCGAGCCTTTGGAGTGCGCCGTACACAATGCATATAGAATCAAATCTATCAATCGAATTGGCGCGACATCTTGTAGAGTGAGCGTCTGGAGAACTTTATCGGAAATTTCCAGCCGCCCTAATTAGGAATTGCTCCTATCTCTCTCTGCGAGACTTTGGAGTGCGCCGTGGACAATGCGTATAGAATCAAACCTATCAGTCGAGTGGGCGAACGCATGTTCACTGCGCTTCTGTCTGCTCTTAATGAAAAATATAAAGTCTTCAAAAATATTTCGAACACTTTGAAGAATTTTATATGAAATTTCGGGCCCTCCTACTCAGTATTTGCTGCAACCTCTATATGACTGAATATTTTATGTTTCAAGTGTGGGGGCTAATAGTGTTGGAGGGAACACTGCGCGCCATGTTTCAGTAAATTTCGAACCAGAGACTTCAGCCTCGAAGTTGACCGACAGCGGTTAACATAGAGCCATCCTGAAGGACGAGTTGAAGGAATTGGCGGTAGCTGAACCACCCCAAACAGTTCGCGGAATCGCAGAAGAGCTCGACGTCAGTAAAACTGCTGCTGCGGGTGCTCCGAAACGCCTTGGAACGGTGAGAAAGTCGAAAAGTGGGTGCCCCTCGAAGTGAGTGAGCGGCGAAAATTGTCACGTTTAGAGATTTATTCTTCTTTCTTCTTCCGCAACAAAACTGACCCATTTTAGATAGAATCATCACTTGTGATGAAAAGTGGATTCTGGACGATAACATGAAACGTGGTTGGACCCCCAGGCATGCGCCGCGCATTTCAACTGGCTTTTTGAGAATTGGAGGATTCTAACGTCTACTCCATGGTGACCCTCGAGCGAGGATGATCCATTGGACCACTCTGGCACGCGACAGGGACGAATGGAGACACTGCTGGCGCCCGCTCGAGCAAGTCGATGATCAACGGGACGACAGGCGATACAGGTGAAGGTTTTTAAGTGTTGCCTTTTGTACTGCTAGGAAGAGAAGAAAGCTGCAGAACAAAGCAGATAGCTTGAAGTGAGTAACCTTAGCTTAGCTTAGTGCTACTGAACATCGCCCGAAGCATGTCAAGAACAGGCGTGTGGGAGCCCTTGTTACGATACAATAGGATAGGCTAGAAGTATGCATTGTATTCAATCAGGAACAACTGAAAATCAGTAACAAATAGACGACGGAACAGGCGTGCATATTTACTGACGCAGCTCCCATCACTGGCTGTGCTTGGACAATATGCAGTATACGCCTCCAACTTGAGGAGGTAAGCGGAAGTGCTGTGATCTAGTCGGTTGTGCCGTTGCAGCTGGCTATAATGAAGTCAACACAACTTTCAAAATGCGGGAATTATTAAATTTTCGAATTTCAAATAAAAGTATATAAACGGAAGCAATGAATGAAAGGATCTAAAACTTGCCCATACCTCATTTCGCGTTTATTTTTGCAGGGCCGCACTAGTTCCGCTAGATTCCTCGAATATAGGTAAACACTCACTTTCAGAGAATTTTTTCGTCTCACACGAGAATCAGAAATTTTTGAAGAAAATTAATTGAAATTTGACGTTTCAAGAGTAGGTATCCACTTGTGAAAAACAAATATTTTACTAAATTGAAAAGTCGATCAAACCACCATTATTTCTTATAACACCATGCATCGTATTATTCATGCTATTGACAAGGTTCTGTATGATTTTGTCTTTGCTGGTGTCCCATGCAATCAAAATTACCACCACGTCATTGAACTGTCGGTTCTTCGCGTAGGTTCGTTGAACCACGATTCCCCACATGTTCTCCATTCCCTTGCTGTCAGGAGAACAGACCGACCAGTCCGTTACTTGAATGTTGTGACGGTGGAGCCAATCTTCTGTCGAGCTAGGCACATAGACTGCAGCGCTGCCCTGCTGCAGAACATGTGTCTGATGCTTTCTGCCTCTCAAGAAAGGCAGTAGGATAGACTCCATTACACCTTGAACTTCAGACTGACTATGCAACCCAACGGGACACAACGGAGGACTCAGTTTCAGCATTCCGCTGCTGCAGAAGCCGGCCACTGCCACTAATGAACCGCCTCCGAAGTTGCGACGACGCGGCTTCTCGCAGGTCTCTCCATTAATGTCGGTATCCATTGGGGCTATCCAGATTAGATTTTTGCCGTTGATATAGATGAAAGAAATTCAATCTGGATGGATACCGACATCACTGGAGAGAACTGCGAGAAGCCCCGTCGTCGCAACCTTGGAGGCGGTTTGGAATCGGTTCATTAGTGACAGTGGTCGGCTTCTTCAGCAGCGGAATGCTGAGGCTTAGGCTTTCGTCGTGTCGCACGGAGAGTCTGAAGTGTCAAGGTGTAGTGGAGTCTTCTTCAAAAAATTCTGATTCTCGTGTGAGACGAAAAAAATCCCTGAAAGTGAGTGGTTACCTATTTTCGACTACGAGGAATCTACCGGAGCTAGTGCGGCCCTGCAAAAATTAATCGCGAAACGAGATATGGGCAAGTTTTAGAGTGGTACATACTTTTAAAACGCACTGTAGAAAAGACACTACCACTAGATAATATGACATGATATGGTTCTCGCATAATATTTTTGAAATTTTTTTATTGATTTTTTATTGATTTTTCAAATTTTTTCAAACAGTTTCAAAGAGTACGTACGCTGTTAAAGAATCTTCTCCAAACGGATATTTGGACTTTGATTCTACTAGTCCGTGCTTGCGATTCGCATTTGCCACACCAATTTTAAAGCCTATCTGCTCACTATATATACCATTTTCACGTCGAATTGGACACTTTTATAAACCAGCCTAATGGTAAGACTTGCGAAATCAAAGCGGACTCTTTCAAAGCGAAATGAGCATCTTCTACACTAAACAAGAGGCTATGTTTGAGTAATTTTTTGTTCAAGGAAATTTTTAGTACAACTTTCTTTGAAGTTTTAATTCGTCTACCCAGTAAATGAACACATTGTTAAACATTTTCTTTTTTTATTTCATTTTTCAAGGTGTTGATTTACTGGGTAGATGAATTAAAGTTTCAAAAAAGTTATACTAAAATTTTCCTTGAACAAAAAAATATTCGAACATTTTTGGAGAGCCTGTAGTTCAATATAGAAGATGCTCACTTTGATTTGGAAGAGTTCGCTTTGATTTCGCAGGTCTTATCATTAGGCTCGCTTATAAGAGTGTCCAATTCGACGTGAAAATGGTATATTAATCACAACGATTCAAAACTTGTTTTGAAGAGCAGGAAGGCGGCTATTTTCTATTGCTAAAACGCATATTGTGCCAAGCTTTCGTCCGACACTTCGTGATTTTTATTCGATTGATAGCAAAATTTCGGTTTGCATACAGTTTCACGCCTGCAGCTTAAACAATTGAAAAAACACAAATATCCTAACCTTCTTGCTGCATGTGAGCAGTATTTACACTATCAACAAACAAACATTGCGACTTGCTTTCCCATGACGCGATCCAGTCTTCAATGCACTACATGATTGCTGCCTTGCTGCACTTTAAGGCAAAATTTATTATTTTTTTCTCTAAAAGTAAAATTCTTATAAAATTAATACACATCTTCGGGCGGGTGAACTAAACAATTTTAAAGAAACTTATACAAACCTTTTCTTAAACAAAAAAATTATTCAAACCATCTTAGTGGATCTGTAGTTTAACCTGCCTAAAGGTTGTGTTGTGAATACCCAACCAGGCTTTACATCTACATATGTTATGTATTGGTCTATTATAATAATATAGGACATCTTGCCTTGAATGATAAGACTTAAGATGCTTAGGTAAGCAATATAAGGTAAGCACCATTGAATATCATCCACAGGCATAACCTAGCGATGCCGTAAGTAGGCACCCATGAATGTAATCTCCCGTGGTGCTCGAGTGCGGCACCGTCTTTCAGGTTTACTCTGATGATACCGACTGGGCGGTCAGAGTGTCGCCATATCGTGGCTACGCCCACTGAAATTGTGTATATATACGATGCGTGTACCACTATTGTGGGTTCTACTATAAAATCGTGAGAATAAACCTTTGTTCCACTGAATAGTAAAGCCACCCCATTGGTAATCCACCAAATTGGTGCATCGACCGTGGAAAAAAAACACAAGTCTGCGCTAGTTCTCGTCAGTGAGAAACAGACGGGTTTTTATTAGCTTTCTTTGCGAGTTCTCTTCGGAGAAACCAGGACTTAATTTGGTGGATTACCAATGGGGTGGCTTCGATTTGAAAGAGTTCGCTTTGATTTCAAAAGCCTTAGGCTTATTCTGAGAAGAGTGTCTAATTTGACGTGAAAAATGTTCATTTTAGTTTGAAATGCGTTCAACTTGATTTGAAAAGTGTCCAAATCGACATGAAATGGTATAGTTTGAAATGCGGGCTTTCGTATTTAGCTCTAGTTGCCCCAGTTAGAACCTATCAATGCATCTGAAAGAGTATAGGGTTTTCTCATAACTATTTTTGCTTAAAATGGGCCTACTTCTGGGTATCAACTTACCCAAGGCCCAGATTCGTCACTGACTTACCTGCCGACAACGGTGATTAATTTACTGCATCCCATCACCGCTACTGTTGCCATTTTCTGACCAAATTGGGGAGTCGGGCTCGTTGCCAACATTGGCTGGACACATCTTCGCGAATAAGAAGTAACAGTAAACTCTAGGTAAGAAACTGGAGAGTCAAGTCTTTGATAAGATTGATCGCCGGTTTCGTTCATGAATCTGGGCCTTAGAGAAGTCTAAATCAGGTTTATCTTCTCTCATGGTAATTGTCAAGCACATGGCATAAAAGTCGTAGTAGCTATTTGCTTTCTTTCAAGCCTCTGTTTTGCACTTCTATTAGGTTGTCCCATAAGTCCCCGCCGTTTTTTTTCTCGTCTATTCATTGCGGATTTCCCTGGCAGTCTCCTGAATAGCGCTGTACAGCATTTGAAAGAGAATGACTGGCTCTATCAGAGCATGTTATGCGTTTCTTTCAACATCCTGAATTTTGTCAATTTTTAGGTCGTTAAAGTGAAAAGTGAAAAAGTAGCCATTTGCGCAATTGCTTCTCTCGCTTAGGTTTGGAATTTTTTGCGCAGTTTTTCATAGCATTTGGAAAACAATGTACTGTGCTACAAGAATACGTGTTGGTACTGTTTGCTCATTTGTTCTTTATTGATTTTTAGGTCATTAAATTGGGACGTCCGACTTTTCCGTCCGAAATTTTACCGAAACTCCTGCTCTGCGGTAGAATGCTTTTGCTCAATGTCAAATGTTGTTTGAAAGAGAATTTCTTGCTCTATAAGAATTCGTGTTGCGTTCATTGACTCATGCTGATTTCTGTCGAATATCAAAAAATTCCCAACAGAGAAAAATCATCTTCACCAACAACCGCTCCTTGTTCAGTCTGCCTTGCTCAGTTTTATATGATGAGTGATACGATACTCGAAAGTGCATGTCTTGTTCTACCAGAAGATATGATTTTTTCTTTGGCCATTCAAATTTTTGCTAATTTTCAGGTCATCAAAATGGAGCAGTGCGGCTAAGGCACTAGAACCCTGATTGACCGTACAAACACTATTTTTCATCGCCAGTTACGATTCTGTACAAAAATCGTTGAATATGTCCGTTTAATGAATGATGACGGACAAGCAGGTCGGCAGCAATCGTCACTCGCTGGTTTCTGATGCTCATTCATCAAACGGACATATTCAACAATTTTTGCACAGATGACCTGAAAATTAGCAAACATCTAAATAGCCAAAGAACAAATCATATATTTTGGTAGAACAAAGCACGCACTTTTGAGCGTCATATCATCGTCATAAAAACTGGGAAAGGCAGACTGAACAAGGGGAAGGAGTTGTTGGTGAAGATGATTTTTCTCTTTTTGGAATTTTGTTGATATTCGACCAAAATCAGCATGAGTCAATAAACGCGACACGAATTCTTATAGAGCAAGATATTTTCTTTCGAACGACATATAACACTGAGGAAAGAAGTCCTACCATAGAGCAGGACAAATGAGCAAATAGGACCAACACGTATTCTTGTAGTACAGAACATTTTCTTCCAAATTCTATGAAAAGCAGCAAAAAAAAATTCCACACCTAAGTGGAGAGAACAAGTGCGCAAATGGCTACTTTTTCACTTTTTCACTTTAACGACCTAAAAATTGACAACATTCAGGATGAAAAAAGAAATGCAATACATGGTCTGATAGAGCAAATCATTTTCTTTAAACGCTCTATAGCGCTATACAAGAGGCCGCTGGCGGAAACCGAAATTAATCGAATTGAAAAAAAACGGCGGATACTTATGAGACAACCCAATATATGGTCCTATTAGGTTGTCAGGAAAGCTCTCAGCGTTTTGAGCGCTTCACGTTGAACTAGCATAACTTTCTCAAACCTTATCGGATTTATCGAAGTAAGCACCGTTCGAATCAGCACATTTTTGTCAACGGGCTACCTGTCGACTTATTCCATCAGCAAAAAAATTAGGTTGACGAGATTCGACAAAATCCACGAAGCTGTTTTGGCTTGGTCCTGATTGGTGAAGGTTTTACCAGCGAGAAAGTTCTGAAAGTGTTTGAAAAGGTGATAGTCGGTTGGTGAGAGGTCTGGAGAATATGGCGGGTGAGGCACAACTCCAGCCCTTAAACTGGTCAATTTTCGAATAGTGATCTGTGAAATGTGTGGGCGGGCGTTACCGTGCGAAAAAATCGGGGCTCTTCTGCTGACCAATGCTGGCTGAAGCTGACGCAATTTTCAGCGCATTTCGTCGATATCCTTATAGTAGGACTCTGCTGTGATCGTTTGACCTGGTGCCAAAAAGTTGTAATGGATCACACCAGCAGTGGACCAACACACTGTGACCATTACCTTTTCTTGGTGGAGGTTCGCCTTTGGAAAATGTCTAGGAGGTTCGTCGGCGTTCAACCACTGCCCGAAACGCTTCCTGTTATCATGCAGAATCCATTGTTATCACAAGTGATAATTCAATCCAAAATCGGGTCATCTTTGTTGCGGAAAAGTAGAGAAGAACAAATCTCGAAACGTTACGATTTTTGCCGATCACTCAACTCGTGGGACACTTACTTTTCGAGCTTTTTCACATTCCCAAGGCGTTTCAAAGCATCCGCAACAGCAGTTTTACTGATGTCGAGCTCTCCCGCAATATAGCGAAGTGTTTGGGATGGTTCAGCTTCCGCCAATTCCTTCAACTCGTCGTCCAGGATTGCTCTAGGTCGACCGCTACGGGGATCACCTTCGAGGCTGAAATCTCCGGTCCGAAATTTACTGAACCACTGGCGCACTGTGCTTTCTCCAACACTATTAGGCCTTCATACTTTGTTGGTTTGTCGAGCTGTCTCGGCTGCGAATTGTTCCAATTTGAAGTTGAAATAAAACATCGTTCGGAATTGCTACCTCGACGTACCTCAACAGGCCCTTCAGAAACAGAAATATAAAACAAAGTTGGAACACAGACTATTTAGTCAGATAGAGCGAAAAATTCTGTACAGAAAGGCGCATTAATTCGCAATGCAAGTTGAGTTTCTACTTAATAATAGACGAATGAAATATAGTAGCACAAAACGCTGAGAACTTTCCGGACAACCTAATAGTATTAATCACTTTATAGGTGAAGCCTAGGAGGTCATCTGGCGTCAAATCAAGGCACACACTGTACACCTTTTGACACACCTTTTTGTTATAACATTTCGACTAAAAATATGGTAAAGGACTAATAAAGAATCCACGTTCTTGTTCCACTATTACTTCAGCTATGAATTATAAAGGACTAATGGAGAATTCAGGTCCAAAATCAGCACGGAGATCAAGCAACGTATTTCTAAAGAAAGGAAAGGGTCTCTTTTCATTCTAACACACGCTGCGACATATGTGTTTCGTTGACAAGTATTTCCTTTACGATTCCAAACATGGTCAACAGGGGTGACGCTAAAGTGTGCGCCAGCGAACACAAACAGCCTAGCAGCTAATCACAACCTTGATAAGACTTTCCAAATTGAACATTAGCACGCTCGTATGACTTTGTAAAAATATTCCGCATCGATGCGTTTGGTTGGGAAAGAGCTAATCATATTTGGATGTAAACAATCTGAAGTTTAATGAACGTGTGTTGAGAGCCTATCCATCTGTAGCCGTATTCATGAAGCGGCGGGAGCGGGAGATATGTGACATCATCTCTCCCGCCTCTCCCCCTCAGCTCATCTATCATCTCTCGCCCCTCTCTCCCGCCTCGCTCTCTTGCCTGATCGTTTCCCGTGGGAAGCCGGGAATGTCTCCGGGAACATTCATGAATCCGGCTAGTGATCTTTTGCTGAAATGGCAAACAATGTTGCATAAAGTGATTAGATTAGGCAGGTTAGGTTAGGAGTAGTTTAGGTTGGTAGACTTTGCAATTCGATTACCTCTGCGCTTCAATTACAGTTTAACAAAGACCTATATTATTTGTTTATAACTGCACCTTGAGTGCGCTCATAAAAAACAGGGTAAAAACACAAAACAAAGCAATATGGTCGACAACACTGATCAACAAAGTAAAAGCACAGAATCACTATGCACTGCAACTTCGTACTTCCCGGTAATGTGCTGGCTTAAAAAAAACAGATACAAGGGACCTGAGCGATGAGTGGTCATAAAACAATAGAATAAAAGTAATATTTCTTCAATCCATAGTTAAAGGTACACTTATTTATTTATTTATTTATTTGCACAATATAGTGCGCACAAAAAGAACACAACATGGACACGGTAAATCACAGAAAACACAATGTGAAAAACAAGAATTTAAAAGCCATCTATGACACAAACTGAAACCGAAATTAGTTAGCTGACTAAACTATATTTCAACAAGGAAGGGCGGAACTGCGAATAAGAAGAAAAAATCCGGCAAAATCTGTGAAAATTCTTCTAGAAAAAAATTGAGTAGGATAGTATGGGGGGGGGGGTGAGGAAGGATGAGAATTTGAAGGAGAAGAGCAGTGGGCCGCCAACACTGCAAGTCGTGGGATCGGCTCCGGATACCAACTTAGTAGGTCCGTCAACTCCAACAATTCTCATACCTATGGCTGCTGGGAAAACAACAGAAGAGTTGTGTGCACACTCAGTCTGAACACTCATACAAGACCTAGACTAGACTTAAATACAAAAGTATTGCTTACAAATGCGGACTTGTAGATTCTTTTAAAGATATTTATCGCATGGTAAAACACCTTATCAACCAACTGTCTATATGACTCATATCCTTTTATTTTTGATTTAACTCTTGACTCTGACTCATATTGATTACCTGCTCTTCTTTACGGAAAGTGACATCATCCGAATATATTGCTGCAAGCATCGACCTCTCTTGTAGGTCCTTCCAGCTAACCTCGACCTCTGTACGACCAGGTCCCAAAGGCAATACTCGTCTCTTCTGACCCTAATTTTTATGTATAAAAGCACAACACATGATAACTCAAGAATCTCACCAGGAAACTATCTCAACGGTAGGTCGGAACGGCTCAAGTGTTGCATATAGGGAGAATGGCCTCTCTCTGGGAACAAAATAATGCAAATATCTTGACCCCAATAGAACTCTGCGCAGAGTTACGCACGATGGAATTGGACCGTTGGCGGCATTAGCCCTCTGCCTACGCGCGGTGGTTGGGCCCAAGTTGGCTCGAAGCAGCGATGATGGGCGAGCAGAGGTAGCGCAGTCGGCAGAGGGGCGGCCTGGTGAAGTGGAAAGGTACGTGGTTCGACTCCCTTGTGGTGCGACGCTTTTGCATTTCCTGAAATAGTATAGATTCGTCACAATTCGGTACCAAAGCATTCGGTGTAAAAACGCAACGAGACAAGACGGCAAAAGGGAAACCTGGCTCATAAGTACTATCATGCTTTCACGATTCTAGAGATAGAAAAGTTTCTTCGCCTAAACATGGCCGAGAGAGGTCATTTAAAGTACGAAGTCCAACTACGATAGCACCTTTGAGCTAGATTTGCTTTCCGCCGCCATTTCGTTGCTGCGTTTCTACACAGAGCACTTTGGTTGATTGTGGCGAATCTATTCTAGGAAGTGCAGAAATGTTGCGCCACAAGGGTGGAACCAAAAACCTCTCCGTTTCACCAGCTCCTCTATACACTGCGCCACCAGTGGTCGCCTGTTATCGATCGTGCTGAATCCTCTCCGAAATCCTGCTTGTTCGCATGGCTGTCCTTCGTCCAGCGTTCTACTAATCCTATTCAGGATGACTCGAGTGAACAGCTTGTAGACTACGGACAGCAGGCAGATCGGGTGATAGTTGGCAATGTCGTGCACGTCTCCCTTCTTGTACAGCAAGACGGTTCTGCTGGTCTTCCACTGAGATGGAGCCTTGCACTCCGACAGGTAGCGTGTGAAGAGCCGCGCCAGGGTGCTGCTGAACGCTGGCGGAAGGTTCTTCAGGTGTTCGGGTCTGATCCTGTCAGGACCGGGTGCTGCACATTTCTTCACCGACGAGATGGCGTGTCGGATCTCGCTCCAAAATGGAAAAGCGATCAAATTCCATTTCGGCGCAAATAGGGTCGTAGGGACAGCTCTACACATCGTTTTGTGTTGTACGAAACTAAAAAATTTATGCAGCGCTGGCGTGCTTTGCACCTAACTGGACTATTCCATTTCTGATGTCAGTGAACATGACATGCCTTCCTACGAAGACGAATGTCCACCACATGGTGATCCCCCCTCCCCCGAGCCTACTTGCGCCTCCATTCCCCGCACGTGCACTCGTAGCGAGTGGAGAGTATGCATTTTGCATAATCATCCCATAAACAGAGTAGCGATGATAGCGGAGTAGTCATTTCGTAGGAAGCACACACACAAAGCGGTGATGACCGATGAACTAGACCGTCCACTGCAGACTCGTCGCACGTACAAGGTGACCATTACTCAAAAGACTCAAGTTTTTAAGTAGCAATTAAAGGAACTATAAGGATCTATCCCAATCGGGGGAATTGCTAAGACCACTAGAATCAGATCGGAATAGACGCGTGGCGTATGAGCGCGCAATGGTGCAGGAACGCACTCGTTCGACGCGAATGCACTCGTGAGCTGTGTCAGCCTCCACGTGGGCGAGTGCACCTCCTGACCGTACCCCGTGGACATTCAACCGATGCGTATCGGTCTCTTGTATGCCCGCGGTGGCTCTAGCGCCAGACGGATGGTGGCTCAGTGGTTGGGAGCTGGCTCATGCGATAGAAGTCAGGGGTTCGGTTCTTCTGTGTCGCGGGTTTTTTGCATTTCAACTGACTGATTGAGATTTGAGCGGTTTTGACGTTTACACCATCTTCGGGTGTTTGTGTGCATTTTTCCAGCTGGCTGCGCTTCTGCACCCCAGCTTCAGACTCCCCTGGGCGACGAAAGCAGTTTCACGAGTATCTTGGATGGATCACATCCCGGAGTCCCTTCCCTAGCCTGGTTCTGCGCTCGAATATCGCAGCTGCGGACTTCCCTGGTCGAGGAAAGCAGTTTCCACACAAGCAGCTTCGATCGTATCCACCCTGGAGTCCCTTCCATAGCCTGGTTCTGCGCTCGAAGAGCTCTTCGAGCGCAGAACCCAGCTGCGGAGTCCCTCTGAGCGACGAAAGGCTTAAATAGAGCGGTCATGTTGATACTAGCGTGCTCGAATGCCAAAGTTGCGCCCCGACGCAAAAAAATCTATTCCGATTTGATTTTAGCGGCCATAGATCCATTCCCAATCGGGAGGCGGCACCGCAAGAAAAGCGGATCATACTCGACCAATTTGGCCTCTCCTGATCTGTAAATTGTATGAAAAGTCTCCTTCGTAGGCTAGCCCAAAGTATCGTCATTGTAAAGTCGCTTACTTCCAACTCAGCAGCTGCTATCGCTCAGATGGAGTTAAGTGTTCGGTGCACTCCTAGTTCCTGGTGGCAATTCTTAAACTACTTCATAAGAGCTCAATGAGTTCAATATCTATCTATCTACCACTATATAATTGAGTTAGCGGTCGACGACGTTTGAGTGACCTAACCTAAGTGAGATACGCCGCATCATCTACAGCGGGAGCGGTCGAGTGATCTAATCTGAGTGAGACACGCCGCATCATCCACAACGAGGCGGTTGGGTTATCTAACCTGAGATACACCTCAACATCTATAGCGCGGGAAAAATTTGCTGTTGAACGTGGGACGTTGCTGCAGCAGAAGAAGCGCAGCCTTGTACTGCTTAACATAACAGCACCTAGGAGCGTTTCTGAGCGTCCAGATTCAGAAGCCGACTTCGTGCCATTAGCATGAGAAGACCACTAAAGGGGTAATAGTCGAAGGGGGACTTCGAGGGTGAAGAACCGATAGCGATCAGGAGGGAGAGACCTGGAGGAAGCATCGCGATGGGGGAGGGGCGATATGGGGAGCAATGAAGCAGGCCAGGAGGTGACACCAAGAAGGATTTAGGCAATAAGGAGAGACCAGTAGGGAATTAGCAATCAGGGGGGGGGGGAGTAGGGAAGATCAGCAAGGGGATCCATTACCAGTAAGGGAGACCGGATTTAGAAGATATGACACCGATGTCGCGCAATGGGCGTTCGCTCGCCGTCGTGGTGTAATGAACGTAGGGGGACTAGTTAATTAGGGTAGAGTAGTAAGAAGGATCGCGAGGGGGAGGAATCTACCTGGAAGAAAGGACCTGGAGGCTGGACCAGGATGGGAATCAACAAGAAGGGAGCTGTAAGGGAATAACATACGGATAACAAGAAATCTGTCATATGCATAGCCTCTTCATGCTTGACACAGCGGCGACTGCGCGCGCTTCTGAGCTCCGGGATTCGGAAGACGGGTCTTCTGAGCTCTTGGATCCAGAAGACGGGCACCCTACGTCGCGCAACAAGCGTCCTAATTCTGAATACGTGCTACCGACATCTGCCGTGAACATGGGAGGACCACTAAGGGCGTAGTGGAGAAGAGTAGTAGTAAGGGGAACCTCTAGGGTAGACCAGGAGAGCGACCAGGAAGGAAAGGGACAACCTGGAGGAGGGGCCAGGACGGGGAAACCAGCAGGAAGAGACCAGTAGGGATCAATAATGAATAAAAAGAAGTGGGCCAGGAGTTGGGACCAGGAAGGTGGGGGACTAAATAGGGGAGGGTAGAACAGAAAAGGCGGACCAGCAATTAGATCCAGTAAGAAGAAACGAGTGAAAGAGAACCTGGCTTCGGAAGTCATATCAACGATATCTGTAAAGGCTAGCTCTTGAGCATGAGAGCGGTTTCGGAGGAGCAACTTGAGGGACAGAAGTACTGCGCAGCAAAAACCAATGACGTTAATGGCCAATATCGTCGTCGTCGACGATCCTAACCCCGTCATGTTATCGCCCCGCCCGCCACAGTGTGCGAAGAAGACCTGACTGTAGATAGAGTGCTCCTACCCTGCTCACGAGAGCCCCAACTCGGCTCCTTTCTCCTCTCCCCGTGCTCCTTCGCCTTCTACCTTCTCCCCCCTCACTATAGCCGCTGCTAGGTTACCGCTCTCCTATATATCTCTCGTACCACTTATCATATTGCCTGTGGTAATAAACGTAGTATACCAGCTACTCTGTCTGCTAGTTCTCTTTCCTAGCAGAGGCTATAATGAGGGGGGAGAAGGTAGAAGGCGAAGGAGCAAGGGGAGAGGAGAAAGGAGCCGAGTTGGGGCTCTCGTGAGCAGGGTAGGAGCACTCGATCTACAGTCAGGTCGCCTCCGCACCCTGTAACGGGAGGGGCGATAACATGGCAGGGTTAGGATCGTCGACGACGACGATAAATGGCCGGTACGGAGAGAATGTCTGATGAAGGTGCCGAAGTGGTGAACGGCTTGATGCCGATAAAGAACGCACCAGCTCCTAGTTGATAGCGAATTTTATGTCTACAAAAACTATTTTCCATAGGTCAGGGATGCTGCAAAGTCGCGCGAAGCACGCAAGTACGAGACACGCCGTTAGGCGTGTCACAGCACTTATAAGAGGTAGAAATGCCAACGAAGCATTCATCTCTACCCTTTATTTTATCCCTACTCCTTATACTCCGCGCACCTACGGGTTTATGGAAAACGATTCTGACAAATGCAGCCTCCCATAGTTACCGTATACTGGTTAGCGATGGAGAAACGGTGATAAAAAGCTGTCCGTGCCCTCCTAGCTTAGAGATCGCGCGTCGACGTCCACATTAACACTCGACCAATCTCTTGTCCACATTCGATCGATCTCTGGGGGAGGGGTTTCCCAGCGTTGTGGCATACCTGCTTTTTAGCTGACTACTTGGGATATGAGGAGCTTCGACGCGCACGCAATTTTGAGGCATTTTTTACGCATTTTTGCAGCCGCATCCGTTTCATCGCTCCAAGAATGCAGAACCCAGCCGCGGGCTCCTCCTGAGCGACAAAAGCAGCTTCCACACGAGCAGTATGGATGGCACCCATCCTGGAGT
This sequence comes from Heligmosomoides polygyrus bakeri, assembly GCA_947359475.1. Taxonomy (NCBI): domain Eukaryota; kingdom Metazoa; phylum Nematoda; class Chromadorea; order Rhabditida; family Heligmosomidae; genus Heligmosomoides; species Heligmosomoides polygyrus. The sequence goes on from OX375868.1 coordinate 10,858,048, forward strand.
CCCTTCCCTAGCTCTTCGAGAAACCTAGATCCGCATTCACTGGGCGACGAGAGGTCCGCCTGTCTAATGCTAGGAATGAAGGATTTCGTGCTCCATCGCCAACGCGCTCCTAAATGATACGGTAACCATTCGAGGTGTGTTCGTCAGGATCGAGCTAGTGCGGGTTTAAGGGGTTATGGCCCGTTTATACTTCGACGCCGAGCGACGCGACGCCATGAATAGTGGCCTTATTGATTGAGCGACGCGATCGATCAATTTGACCACTTCACATGCCGTCGCGTTGCTCGGCGTCGGAAGTATAAACGGAGCCTTACTGTGCGCGCGACGCGCGAAGCGATGCCCGAATTGATCAATCGCGTCGCTTAATTTGGTCACTACACATGCATCGCGTCGCGCGCACACTAAACGACACCTAAGGCCTATGTTATACCTAGGCAACGCTGTTGTCGGCGACGTCGGCCACAGTGTTGATCGGGTCGGGGTAGGCGAGCACACGGCCCCAGAATGGAAACGCGAAACACGCTTACCAAGAAATAGCCCTATATGCTGCAGTTAGGAAAAAGCAAGAATCAAAACAGAAGACTGTCTGAAATAGAAGAAGTAGAGGGTGGACCTCCCTACTAACCAGAGTAGGGTCTCAGGCGTAGGTTTGAATGGGGGAAATGGGTAGTACTGCGTGAATCTCCACCCTTCATGTAGTAGAAAAACATGTTTCGTTTTTGCTGAGTCCTTGAACCCAAAGAGCTACGGGTCCTCGAAATTGGGGGTGCAGTATTGCATCGTCATCCGTACCTACCATAACCTACCGTAGCCGACCGAAATTTGAAAAACGGATGTCAGATTCGTGATCAGCACCCCAGATAACCCCCTGAGCGAGGTTTGGGGAATTTTTTTTCAAGCTCTCCTCGACCTTTAAAGTCGTGAAAGCAGTGTCGCGAAAGTCGTGCCTTATGGCAGTCTAAATCAGCTTACTTCCTACACATCTCTTACACCTTTATTTCACTCCAAGTTGTCATATGAAGGTTTCTGTAAGCTGTGCTTCACTCACTTTTCTCAGCTCCTGATTTATACAATGTTTTGTGTTTTTCAGCGATTGTTAAACAATGACCTTACAGCAGGTACGGGTGACTGGAGAGGTTGGGGTCATAAACACCGACTTCGCCCAACCCAGGGGGTTATTTGGAGTGCTGATCACGAATCTGACATTCGTTTTTCAATTTTCGGCCGATTACGGTAGGTTGCGGTAGGTACGGGTGACTCGGGCCGTCGAAGTCATAATCACCGATTTCGCCCAAACCTTCCCAGGGGGTTATTTGGGATGGTGATCACGAATCTGACATTCGTTTTCCGTATTACCCTGGAGTATGTTAAATTACAGTAGGTAAAGGTGATTAGTGGTAAGGTAATGGTCACCGTTTTTCCCAAACCTCGCGTTGAGTACGAATCTGATCCTTATTTCGCAATTTAGAGTGAAATAAATACGTAGGAGATGTGTAGGAAGCAAACTGGTAAAGAAGGCGGCAATCATGAAAAAATGCAAAAATGCTGGCTAGCACGGGAATAGATCATCTGACCTAGTACCCGTATGTGGCCCCGCACCCCGCTGAGCCACCGACTCGCTTGACGCTGTACCCTTCGCAGCGGGCGCACGCATGCACGTGGGCACGTGTTGACGGTGCGCTACTGTACCCCATCCCCCTTCGAAGGCCCGTAGCTCTTTTGGTTCAAGGATTCAGCAAACACGAAACATGTTTTTCTACTCTATGAAGGTGGAGATTCTCGCAGTGCTATCCATTTCCCTCGTTCAGACCTACGCCTCAGAGCCTTCTCTGGTAAGTTTGCATCCGAAAATGAAGGTGTTTTATCCAACGGAACTGTAAAGACAAGTAGAGGACGTGGATTGGACCAGTAGAGCATCAGTGGAAACACAGACTTTACACGAAAGAACATGTGTTAAACGTGGATCCAACATGTCATAGAAAGCCTTTAGATGGAATCGGTGTCCAAACCAATCAAGCCATAATTCGTTAGCACGCTAGTTGTGTAATGAAGGTGAGTTGTCAAAGTAGCACTTCAGGGGCCGGATTCATCAACGACTTACAACAATAAAACAGAGAAAATTACAGTCAAAGTCCCTGCTAGCGTGGCTTATCAAGCGATATGGTAAGCGATAAGCCGCCTTATCTGAGTTTTCCGCTGTGAATTCTCTGTTAAAGTTATGTAAGTCGTTGATGAATCCACCTCCAGGTAGCGAGTGTGATGAGCAAGCAAAGGCCTCGTGGCATATTTAAACCTGTAGAGTTGCTCTGGTAGATCACCTCACACCTCATCACCGTCCAAGGTGGTCAACAGCGCATAGGTGTGAGCCATTTTATTTTATTCACAAGTGTAAGTCGCTTGCGCGCTTCGCGCGACTCTGCAGCATCACTGACCTACGGAAAGTAGTTTTTGTAAAACTTGAAATTCGCTAACATCTAGGATCTGCTGCGTACTTTAGCTTCCCCTCCCCTCCATCCCCTATCTTCCTGGTCCCAACTCCTGGCCCACTTCCTTGTTTCCACTATTGACCCCTAACTGGTCTCTTCTTGCTGGTTCCCCGTCCTGCTCCCTCCTTCAGGTCGTTCCTTTCCTTCCTGGTAGCTCTCCTGGTCCACCCTAGAGGTCCCCTTACTTCTCTTCTCCACCACCACCTCAGTGGTCTTCCCATGTTCACGGCAGACGTCGGTGGCACGTATTCTGAATCCAGACGCTCAGGAACACGCGAAGATGCCGCCGTGTCGAGTAGAAGGTTGCGCTTCCTCTGTTGCAACAACATCCCATGTTGAACGGCAGACGTTGCCCGCGCGAGGTACGCCTACAAATCTACAGCGCCGGCAGCTAACTCAGTTATATAGTGGTAGATAGATGACCAAGACCGTAGTCCACGTGGTACAAACACAGAAGAGCAAGTTCAGACAACACAGCTACACCCACCAAGAACTGAAACACAAAAACTGATAAAGAATAAGAGTGTAAAACTAGGACTATGTTCAGAGCAGGATTAGAAATTCAGGACACCTCTGCAAAGCAATTTTACTGGCCCTTCTCTTGAACAAGTTTAGTGGTTGAGCAACGGAGCTACTCTTAATGAAAGAATGTTGAACTAGCTTGCTTCCAAGAACCATTCATATAGACCAATGTATGAACTGTATCTGATTACACTGAGATGACTATGGGATTGTTCCAGGTCTGCTCAGGTGGCCCTGTTGACATCTACTACATTCCGAGCGATGAACCCCATCCGGAGAACAAGTTCGCCTTTCAGGTTTGAATTCGTTGCATCTACGTCAAGAATGTTGAGGGGCTGAAGAGTACGCGCTCGAAAGTTTTCGGACACCTCCTGAAGCCTAAACGCCGCAGCAGTCTAAAATTTCAGATTTTCACATGTTGGGAGCCTCTACTCTGCTCGACAGCCAAGTGCTTTACAAGGGTGGTTTGTCAATCGGATGTGCCTGTGTTTGTGTCGAATTTCGCCGACGTCTGTGTAGACGTGAGTATCCTAGCACCTTCGGGTAATACACTACTTCTCTGGCTATGCAGAGCACAGTGTCGGACAGTGTGTCACATGTGCACGCTTCGAATAATTCCTGCACTAGAAAAGCATCTGAAAATGGGGAAATTGGGAATCATTGCAGGGAAAGGATGCCAGCGTCTACGCACCGTCTGCAGCACGGGTCATGGTGAGCGAAGACGACAGCAACGTTCAACTACGACCGTTGGTTGCTTATCTATTTTAGCAATAGGGAACCTATCCCAAAGGGGACTAAATTCTGACTCTTTCACAACGATTGCCAAATGGAATGTAGACCGTTTTACGAAGCAACTCTCCGAACTAGCTTACGACAGGAGCTTTATTTGCAATTTAGTAGATGGGAGAGACCACATTATTTGCAATTGTTTCGATTTCCTAGCGATGTCACTCCTCCCCCTCCGAATAGGATAAAGCCGCATTGGATTCGTTGCATCTATTCGGAATGAGGGATGAGGTTTAGCACCTTAAGTCCTCCGCACACTTTTGCGGCAACGCGGCAGCCCTATCTTCAAGCATAGGGCAGAGACGAAGGGGATGCCGCTGATGTGTCGCCTGAGCGGCAGGCGCGGCATCGCCAAAGCGACAGCGGCAATAATGATTCAAACCATTACTGCCGCTGTAGCCGCTTTGCTACCAACAATTTCTATAGAGAATACATTCTCTATTTTTAGGGCCTCTACTTCTATGTGACTTAGTTGTTCTCAAGCTTTAGTAAAAATCTCTTGATACTGGAGTCGTTGCGAATGCTGTTAAATGTTGTGAATGCTTAGCCTTGCGATGTTATGAGATAGTTGGTTCGATCGAAGAAATGTTTTCTAAAATGCTTTCCTCATAGAGATGTTTTTCCTGATATGAACTCATATAAAAGGAACTATCTATAAAACCACGGCGTTCCGGCTCAGACCGCTCCTATTCCTCTTTGTGGGTCTCTTTCTGGGGGGACATTCTCTCTGTCGCTTTATTCGCTTTAGGTTCTTATTTTTGTTGTAAAATATATTTAACATAAACGTTTAATTGCCCAAGTTTGAGGTGTGGGCAGAAGGCGGTAAGTCCCGCGTGGCTATTTCGAGCTCTTCTCTACAATTTCTGTCTGTGCTCTAGCTGATCGTAGCGGGACCTAAAATGGAGACTGATGATGATAATGATAATGAAACCGCGGCAAGTCAAGAATGTCGCCTAAGCGGTAGTTTCTCTGCCTACCGCGTGCCGCGTTGCCGCAAAAGTGTGCAGAGACCTTAAGGCAGAGACGAAGATGCCGCCAAAGAGGCACATCGGTCACAAAACTTGCCGCTGATGTGCCGCCTTGGCGGCAGACGCGGTGCGGCAGCGGCAATAACGATTCAAGGCACTATTGCCGCTGCAGCCGCTTGCCGCCAACACTTCTGTTCTGGGGCCGTATGCTCGTGTTCCCCCGTTGGGGGGGGGGGAATCCAATCAATATCTACAGCTCATCACGCCCCGGTCGGGTTAGGCGACCATACGACCCCTGGGCTCTAGCTGATCGTGGTGGGGATCTAGGATCTAGGCGAAGATGAGCGCCGCGACATGTCGTCCTTCACTACTACGAGGTAATTTTGCCGCCTACGCGGCAGCATTCCTGCCTGCCGTGTTGCCACAAAAATGTGCGGAGGTCTTTACTCTACTTGTTCATGAACGACAGTTGAATCAAGAGTAGGCTATTATACCAAGACATTACGCTAAAGGACAGTGCTTTGTAATACAGCCAGCAATTCTGTATGTCTTCGACTCATTTCTCAAGCGATTTGCTACTGTAAACCTTGGCGCGTACGGGTTCGGGAGGGGTGTGCAGTTTTGTCGATGAAATTCTTGATTTTTTCCTTCTAGAGTTCATTATTCTGGCACAATTCTAGCATAAATGTGGGCCCCAGCTAGGAAAGCAAAACATTCTCTCTTACCACAGGCTGTATATCGAAGATATCCAAGCCTACAGGGTCCAAAGTGTGGACTCCCCACACCCCCGCGCCTCCAACCGGTATTGCCTCTAAACCTTCACGAGGAAAAAAACAGATAAATCTCATAAGGACCTGTGGAGCTTATAATTGAGCCGCAGGCACAGCGCTCCACACTTCTACATCGCCACCTTATTTGACGACATTTTTGGATACTGTAGTCAGTATGCCGCTCAGCAGCATAATTCGATATGAAGTGACGCGATGACCGGCGGCTAGCACAGACCTGTAGTATACTTCCGCGGGAGTATCCGCGGACAGGCGGGAATCGTGCCGAAACCCTTCAACTGGCCAATCGTCGAGCCCCGCCACACCCGCCGTTCGCGGAACGCCGCCGACCGAGAATGAGGGGTTGGTAGGCGAAATGTTTTCTACTACCTCTGCCTTTAACCAGAAGCGTTGCAAATGTCTGCATCCCCACTGTCTCGTAAGGCAACCACTGGGCTCTCGAGCAAGCCCAGGGGTTGGGAGAGGGCTAGAAAGACGAGGGGTAGAATGCTCGTCCCCCGGGCTGATATATTAGGGGGGGGGGGCAAAAGTAATGAGACACCCCATGCCGTGTCCATATATCTCGTGGCTGGAGTCTGGATTCGTACTTGTTGTATTTGTATGTTTGTATGCTACTTACTGAAGCCCATCTGAAAAGTTACCACTTCCGCCCTTTCCAGAAGCATGCCAAAAACCCCAGCCTGTCTCATGCCGAAACCCCAGTCTGACGAGTCAACCTGTGTCGCGCAAATCTTCCCAGTTCCCAACCCCGAGCAGCCTGGGCTCAATATTCACGCAAGATGAGAAGTACGTCTTCTACCTTAATCCTGCCAAGCAGCGAGTCTGGGTGAGGCCTGGTGAATTGTTACCGACCTTCGTTCGGCGAGATGTTCACGGCGAGAAGCATCTTTGGAGCTTTTGGGTCTGCGCTCATGGATCGGTTTACCGGAGGCTGTTTCCCAAGAGCACCGCGATGAACTCCAAGGCCATGGTGAACGAAATAGAGGAGATGGGCCGGCGACTCGCTCCTATTCATTCGCAGCGCTTCAAGAAGGTTCTCCTCTTCGACAACGCCGCACCCCATCGGGAACAAGTAACCACGGATAAGCTTGGCCAGCTGGGCTACGTTCACATGCCTCACCCACCGTATTCGCTGGACATCTCTCCATGCAACTACCACTAGTACTTGAGCCTATAGGACTTCCTAGTCGGAAGGGACACAAGAACCCAAGCAGTCCTTGACAACCATATCGAGCAGTTGATCAACACCAGGCTCAAGCAGTTCTGGAAGGATGGGATCAGGAAGTTGGCTGAGCGATGGCAGCAAGGTCCTTGCCCTTAATGGCAAATACACTCCTCAGCATCGTTGAGTTGTAATTGAGTTATAAGGAGATAAAGATTTTTTCATTTTGTCTCATTACTTTTGCCCCCCCCCCCCTTAATACTTCCCACCCGGGGCAGCCGTCCGCGGTGCAGTGCACTGTGGAATGCTGTAGTCCCGCAGAGTTCGGTCCCAAACGCGCTCCAGTGCGAGTCGGGCGGCCCCGCATCGACGGCGACCGTCCGCAGCGCACTCTCTGTCTACACTGCCGCGGGAGCATACCATAGGCCTCAGTCCAGTCATTAGAGATTCCACATTTCTTCGCATCCAATATCGTGTAAGTGACTAAGTGCATTAATGGCTATCCACGACGAATCAGTAGGTGTACCATGAAAACTATCGATTATCGCATCTAGAATCTAACGAACGTACGGCTTGTCATCTTAACCTTGGGTGAGCATTCCAGCCGTTCCGTAGATGTTCCCGAAAAAGGCATCATTGTCATCTACGCAGCAGACATGAAGAAGTTCAATGAGTGGATTCAGGTGTCTTCCCTTTTTCTACCAAAACTATTTGCAGTTAAACATTGCCATACTGGGAAAGTAAGCAGTAACGTAAGAGATGAATTCGCAAAAAAAAAAAAAGAATTTGCATTTGAAATCCCATGGTTGGAGTTTTTTCAGATAGTGGTCACCGACAACATGACGGTTTTCTGTCAAGGTCAGAACGAAATCAATTTCACCAGCGAAGCAACCGGAACTGTTTATAATATTATGAAGAATTGTGTCTAAAATCAAATAGTGTTAAAGGAAATAAACCATTCGAAATCGGAGAAAACTTCGCAGAATTAAATCTAGCCAAAAAAAAACAGAACCTCTTTTATAAATATAGGATATTTTTTTGTATTATGAGCGCGCTTTTGCTACATTAACAAATAATAGATAAATATACTGCTCACAGCAATGTAAGAGACGAATTCACGAAAAAACAAATTTGCATTTAAAATGTTATCGTTGCCATTTTTAGATAATGGTCCCCGACAGCAAGAAGGTTGTCGTTTACTGTCAAGGTTATGAGAAGAGTGGTTTCGTTGACCACTATGAACTATACTACAACACGTCTTCGTTGATGCACTTCAGAAACGTCCCGTGATCTACTGACGTTAAATCTCGGCATGACATTGATATCAGTAGGAGTGTTCGAGCTGTGGGGCCAAGATTGTTATCCACACCATATTCGGCTGACGTTTCGGCGTAACCGCCTTCTTCAGAGTCGGAAAAAGTCAAGCGAGGTTTAAAAGATTACTTAGGTTACAACAACTAGTTCATGTCACGGGAGTTCCAGGAATTAATAGGAAAACGAGACGGAAGGAGAGTGAGACGGCCCAACACTTCAGAAAAACATATTTAGAAGAAGCCAGCACATCGTCATTGCAAGAAAAGTCCAGAACCATCGGCGAACGAGCCAAAATCTCCAACCAATGTCTTCAACCAATTAGCCCACACTTCCTTCGGAAGATATACCGCGTCGCAACAAAATGAAGCGAGTGGCTCATCCTGGAAGCGGTTGATTATCACCGAACTTTGCCATCATGCTGTTGATCATTTAATTTAACAACCCCTCCTGACTACTGCCTTACCGGGGCTTCGCAGCAAAAGTCGATAATATCACTCGATACCGATGGACCAATACTTATATTGATTTACTAAAAGATGTTGTTCGATTGGCGTGAAGTTTATCCATCGGGCTATCATATTCGCATGTCGCCTATTTTGGACGAAGACTTCTGGGGCCAGATTCATCAACCGCTTACTGCCCTCTAGCGGTGAAAATACCGCCAAACCTGATGCTGAAGAATGTCGTATCGGGGGTTTGGCGGCATTTTAGAGGGCGGACCGTTAGAGGGCGGCAAGCGGTTGATGAATCTTGCCCCTGGATAAAGGCGACAGAATTGATCGATATTGATTGGTTAATCCATACTGCTTACTTGCTGCTAAATCTGTCCAGCGGCCATTATATATCATGTACATATGTACATTATGTATTGGTGTGATATATAATAGGGACTGATGAGCGGATTAGTTCTTCTAGGACACTGTTGTCCGATCTTATCAATAACTCCATTGAGGTGACAGCCAAGTCCCACTCTACTATAGTTGTGCTCTCCCAAGAATATCGAATAACCGAATATATTCGAATAGCAACGATTCTCGAGCATTCGAATTCGACTAACATTTGAAAATCGCGTTTTTTCGGGCATTCGAATTCGAATACATTCGAAAATCGTGTTTTTTCGAACGCTTGAATATTCGGCACTAGTTAAAAGTTGCGACTCCACCGACAAGACTTCGGTCGAAAATTTTTTTTCGCTGAAACTTTGTCTAGGGGGGTTATTTGGGGTGCTGATCACGAGTCTGACATCCGTTTTTCACGATTCGGCCGGAGACCACCCATACCGTTAACATGGGTGGTCCAGGCAGGGTCACCGATTTCGCCCAAACTTCGGCTAGGGGGTTATTTGGGGTGCTGATCACGAATCTGAGATCCGTTTTCAAAATTACGGCCGATTACGGTAGGTTACGGTAGGTACGGGTGACTAAGGCTGCCAAGGTCATGATCACCGATTTCGCCCAAACTTCGGCTAGGGGGGTTACTTGAGGTGCTGATCACGAATATGACATCCGTTCTTCGTTTTACGCTGGAGTTTGGGCGCAATCGGTGACCATTACCTTACTCCCCGGTACCTACCGTAACCTACCGTACTCCAGCGTAGGACGAAAAACGGATGTCAGATTCGTGATCAGCACCCCAAATAACCCCCCTAGACAAAGTTTCAGCGAAAAAAATTTTTTCGACCGAAGTCTTGTCGGTGGAGTCGGAACTTTTAACTAGTGCCGAATATTCATTCGGGCACAACTATACCTCTACCTTGTCAAGAATGCTTTTCTCGGCAATCTCTCTTCAGATTTTGTGTGCAATGCGCACCAGTTGTATCCACGTACATATTAGGGGTTGAGGAGATAACGGCGCAGCAATCGCAACGCTCCGCGGCGGGAGTATATCCGTCATTTTTTTCAAACCCCGAACATAAGGATCATGTGAACAATGTGTATTTTGAACTACCCTTATACATTAATCCGAATCGACTCGGAATTCAGATCCGTTCATTTTTTCGAACCCCTGATAAATGGTTCAAATCATGCGGATAAGGCATTTTTGAAAAGCCCGGATCTTTTGGTGGTTCAGATAAAGGTGGTTTTCACTAGGTCAGGTTTTTGGATGATTTAAATAGATGCGTAAATGCTCTACGGATCTGATATCGGCTGTCCGATTCGGATAGAATACCAGACTACTGATCAAGATCAGTCATCTGAATCATTCAAAAATCCGATCTGGGACCGGATTCATCAACGACTTACGTACTTAACTTTAAAGCCTATGTCATACCACCGCTCACCCCGAGCGAAGCCTAATCATAAGCTCCCATATCGATCGCGCGAAGCGATGAGTCGATATGGGAGGCTATCATTAGGGGGCGTTCAGAGCATCATCGCCACGCGACGCGACGTAATGGTAATCACCCATATCGATCGAGCGACGTCGCATCGCCCCATCGCGAGGTGTTCATAGCTGTTCTGCAGCGAACACCTTACCGGTCGGCGATATCATCATCGCCAGGCGATATCTTCATCGCCACGCGATGAAGATATCGTTCCATTTCAAGCATCGATGAACTCATCGCGGGGCGATGCAGTTCTTTCTCTCTTCACCGACAGCTTGCAGCAGTCTCTGCTAGCGTGGAGCAGGTATACAACTTTATAAACTAATTTTTTAATTTCAGGTATCTGCAGCTGAGATCGAGGCATCACAGAACCTCCAGTAACGGTAATTTCTGGTAAGTTTTTTTCTAAATTTTCTACTAATTCGGTTCAGAAGTAATCTAATTTGTTTTAAGATTTTTCTCTAGCTTTATAATATACTTTGTTATCAATTGTGTTCTATACAAGTGGCTTGGGGGGAAGCCCCCAACCAGACGTTTGGCAGCCGCTAGGCCGCTGAACGTCTGGTTAAATTTATAATAGGAGTCATGCTGAAATTTCTGTTTGAAATTGTTTTTATTGTTTTGTTTAAAATTTTCGGAGATTCAAAACTTTTTTTTCATGTTTAGCTGACGTGGCGAAGAAGGGAAACCCTGATAAGTGCATTTTAGGCCCGAAAAGAAACCGGTAAGCATTTGTGATTGTTTTTTTTTTTAAATATATAGTCATTTACTTGTATATGTTGTGCACTTTATAGTTGGACTCAAATACACCTTTGTTAAGTTAGTAAGGTGTTCTTTTCATGTTAAAGTGGCTTTGCTTCGGACTGAGTGCTATCGCTGAAGCCAGAGGAACAATATAAAAACTTCGAAAGCTTTTGACGATTCTCATTGCAGGCATGTCCGAATTGTACAGGAAGTTGTTTTTGAATGTTCTCCAACGGCAATGCAGACTCTGTAAATACAAAGGGTGAGTAAATTATTCTCATAGCTTTGTATGCAATAATCTGGCTGTTTAAAGGATTATGGCTCCAGGTACCAAAAAAGTAATGGACGTAAATTATATAAGAGAAGGAACTCAAATTGTGATGAACAATTCTTTCATAAATTTGTCCAACTCTAGTTTTATACTAGGAACTTCTAACATTACAGGCGAAACATAAAAACAGAATGTAAACTCGCTATAGAACTGAAAATTAAAGAAGATGTAATCAGTATAAAAGGTACTGAGATTCATAATGGATCATCATCCTAATAAGAACGGAAAATGTAAAAATAATAAAAATTGAGAAACGGAAAGATCAAGTGAAAAACTGCAATGTGACTCTCATTATATATATATATATTATACTTTTATTATATTATATTATTATCTCATTATGCAACTCTGGCACTTAAATTGAACATTGACATGGATGCCATTCTATGTATTAATTAAGGATTCGACGATGCGCTCATTCGTTAGTTCACTGTTTGAAGCTAGCGATGAAAATGTCCCAAAACAAGCTGCGTCTATATATGAAGCCGGAACACGAAAGAAGGATAAACATCCGCTTCATAACTTTCGATGACTACTTGGCAACGTTAAATCCGTCCAGTTTCATAACATTCACAAGAACAACGCCGCAGGAATTCGAAGAAAGAAAGAAAGAAAAGAAAGAGCAAATAATAGCAGCTGTGGTTAGTAGCATGCGCTTAAACAGTTTTACTGCTGACATTTATATAGCCTTATTTCAGATTTTGCATAACTTCATGATCGGCAGGAACTCTATCGACGATGTAGTAGGACGCTTCCCGCCACTGGACACTGCTCACCCCGATCATTACTACGTAAGGACCCAAACGGTCAACAACGAAAAAGTTTTTTGTTGAATAAAATGATTTGTGTCGCTTTGTCATCCAACAAATCATATATTCATTTCAATGAACAACTCTCTCGAAAACAATAAACAAATTACGATCAATTGAACTGCTACTGATGTAGCTGTTCTTCCATTTTTAATTTTAGCTCCTCTTTCGAAATCTCGAGGTGCAATTCTTCCAACTTCACTTTCCAATATCCGGCTCTTGTCGGGTTTAGTTCTGCTATGGCACGCAGTGAATGCGCAAGATTCATGCCTGTAACACGAAATCGTCTACGACGTATAACTTTTCTATATAAGTGTGCTACTTACAAGCCACATCAAATCTATCCAGTTGTACATCCTCCGTTTGCTTAAGCGCACTTGCAAGGCCTTCCATCAGAGCATTGGTTCGCCTTGATTTCTGTCGTTCAATACTTGATCGAGAGTTTTGAGAAGTTGTCGGACTATCGTCTTCTTGTAACACTTCGATGTCCTCATCGACATTTGTGTATCTCGCCCTGAAAGCGTCCATAGTATACGTATGTGTTGATATAATAAATATGATACAATACTTCGTATCACTCAACCAGCTTTAATCTTTTTAAAATGAAGGAAAGCGATTGGCTAACCCTGTGTCTATTACAGGGTCCAAGAAGTTCAGCATCTTCCAGTAGGACCAGTTTTCAGCCCTTCTTCGTACGTTTTCGACCGCTGCCGCCCCCGTACAACGTGCAAGTTGCATCCTTAGCTCTCTTTTTTTACGGACGTATGTGTCTCGGAGGTTTTTGAATTGCTTTTGCACGTCTCTCACTGAAATTTCTAGAATACCCACAAGAAAATCGGTTTCTCTTCCTTCTATCCTAAACAACTACTACTCACAGTCCACAGATCGTTGTAGGTCTAGTTCTACGTCTTCAACTACCTTCCTCCAAGCAGAGTTTCTCTCATAGGCGTCTTTGTATTCAGTAGCCCTCTCATCCCATAACGATGGATAGCGTCGTATTGCGTCGATTATACAAGATTTTTCATCTTCCGAGAACGAAGCCTCCATTTTTGATTTTTTGAGAGCTATCCCTAAACATAGAAAATATACGTTCCTTTCCATTGAGCTTATATAACTAACCCTTCTATATATAAAAGAGTTCGCGATTCCGCGGATTACGTACGTGTATTGATTGCATGCATGTACGTATATTACTATTCCATATACCTTTCAAATTTTTTAACTTAAATGATAGTAAGCAGGGCTAAAAAATAAAGTAAAATGGTTTATGTATTCAATTTTCGGGATTTGGTGACTAAGATTATAGAAGACAAAACGAAAACCTATTAAGGAAACTGACCTGACATTTGACACCCGAGCTTCTCCTCCTCTTTAAGCACGAACAGACAACAGCTAAAAATGAAATGAACATTTTAGAAACACAATAGTAAATCTGTATTAGAATACAAATACAATTACTCCAATTGCATAGTAGAGAAGATATATAATGATATAGTCTAAAATTTCAATGATAATTGCTCACCAGTTTTTGAAATGGTCTCCTTGAAAGTCCGTAGCTGATGTGCCTTCTTCCGGATTGCTGGTACGGAATTATGTCAGCTAAACATTAAGCGATTATGTTAAAAAGTACATCACAAATCTAAAGAGCAATCTCAGTGCAAATTAGGGTGCAATTCTAGTTTGTGTGGACTCCTGTTAATGATTCCATAGGGACTGAATGTGTTCATTACTGAAATATATTAAAATAACTCATTGCTTATGAAATAAAATAAATAAATAAATAATAAATAAATAAAATAAATAATATTATTAATAATTATTAGCAAAACGTCTGCACTAAAAATTCAAACGACTAGGAATCCTGGTACTGGTTCTATTTCGGTAAACTAATTAGCGTAATCTATTTATTTCTACGTGTTTCTGACCCTCTATTGTGTTTTGTTATATTAAGTAATTGTTTAGAAGCGGTCATCACTAACTAGAATTGTACCCATATGTAGGAGCTTTCCAACCAAATTAGTAGAAAATTTAGAAAAAACTTACCAGAAATTACCGTTAGTGGAGGTTCTGTGATGCCTCGATCTCAGCTGCAGATACCTGAAAATAAAAAATTACTTTATAAAGTTGCATACCTGCTTCAGGCTTGCATAGACTGATGCAAGTTGTGGGTGAAGAGAGATGCATCGCCCCGCGATGAGTTCATCGCTGCTTGCAAATGGTGCGATATCTTCATCGCGTGGCGATGCTGATAATTGCGTGCGATAAGGTGTTCGCTGCAGAACAGCTATGAACACCTCGCGTCGCCCCGTCGCGAGGTGTTCATAGCTGTTCTGCAGCGAACACCTTATCGCACGCAATTATCAGCATCGCCACGCGATGAAGATATCGCCCCATTTGCAAGCAGCGATGAACTC
>OX375868.1:10872897-11010795 GCA_947359475.1 Heligmosomoides polygyrus bakeri
CGTTGCTGCTGTTGCGCAACCGATGCCGTGATGATGAAGCATACCGCAGAGACGCAGAGGAGCAACAACAGCAACGAGGGGGGCTTTCACACTGCTGTTGCCGCAACCCCGCATCAGCAACACCGGCAACGTTGCGCAACGTTTGCGCGGGCTCAGCAACAAGGAATGATCGACATCATTTCTTGTTGCTGATGCTCGTCAACGGAGGCATATCACAAGTCTTATCACATTATCTTATCTCGCGCGTTGCGGCTGCAGCAAGCATCGAACTCCACCCCTTTTTCGTTGCTCGTTGCTGCAACAGCAGCAACGGCAGTGTGAAAGCCGCTTTAGGCTTCGCTCGGGGTGAGCGATGGTATGACATAGGCCTAACGGAGAATTGTATGCGAGAAGCTCAGACAACGCGGCTTATCGCTCACCATATCGCTCGATAAGCCACGCTATCTGAGCTTTTCGCCTACAACTCTCCGTTAAGGTTGCGTAAGTCGTTGATGACTCCGGCCGTTGGTGAAATCACCTTATCTCAAAGTCTCCGCACACTTTTGCGGCAACGCGGCAGCTCTATCTTTAAGCATAGGGCGGCGCTGAGCCGCCAAAGCTGCAACTGGCGCTGCCAATGCAACAGCGGCAATAATGCCTTGAATCATTATCCGATCTCCGTCGACAGAGTCCTGTTCGGCGCCTTTTATACTCGCGCCACCGCGCTGCGCGAATGTTGCCGTAGTTATCGATTTTTCGCGCCGCCCGGCGGCGCCGCACCACTTTCATACGCCGTCGCCTCAAAGCACCACATTTGACGGAATTTCGGGTTACGGTATTCGGCGAATCGCGCCGCTGGAGGGAGGGCGCGGTGCGGCGTGATGAGCTGCGTAGCCGAAGAAGCGAATGGAGATCTATAGGCATTCCCGAAGTTTCATTTACTACGTTAAAGATTTGTTTAGCACACACTGACCCCGGAATGGCATATGAGAGAGAATTCTGAGTGATTCTCGACGATGAGCAATTTTAGTTTTGGACCCGCACATGTTGCAAAATAAGTGTCATTTGCATTGCACGAAATTCGACTCAGTACCACACTCACCAGTTTCAATCGTAGGTTGAGCGGGCGACTTCGACCCCAGCCTTAAGAGAGGATTCTTTGTTCCCCACAGGAGTCCCACCACTAACATTAGCTGGATGCATTCCGCTGATTAGCCGGACGAATCCTTTTCGCTTTGATTCTACAATGACTCATGGACCCTCTTCTTGGCGAACGGACCGTAGTTAGCAAGAGTTTATGGCTACTCGTCGCTGACGCTCCTCAATTCTGACTGTAATCGCGCAGCGACGCGTCAAATTCGGAGGGCGGCGCGACTGGCCGCGCCGCGTTCCGAATTTGACGCGCCGCTCCGCGTCGAGAGTATAAAAGGTGCCTTGGGCTCCAGCCGATCGTGGCGGGGATCTAGAATGGAAACTGATAATGATAATGACATTGAAACCGTATTGGCGACGGAGTGGGGCGAGGATGAGTGCCGCGCTACGTCGTCCTTTCACTTCTACGAGGCAGTTTTGCCGCCTGCCGTGTGCCGAGTTGCCGCAGAAGTGTGCGGATGCGGAGGCATTTATTTTCAAGATCTCGATTTCCTAAGATTTTAATGAAATTATCCACGTGACCTCTTTATCCGAGGTTAGAAAAATATGACGAATCCGAATTTAAAAAAATCCGAACTTGAATCAGCGTCAGATCCATTAAATGTATGTATACTGTGTATAAAGAGGGGCGGTCCAGGCAACACGACTCTACCCAGTGCAAAGCGCGCACGCGTGACCGCAAGCATCGATTTCAGTACCGCGAGGCATGGTAGCTTGTTCTTGCGCATTCAGACTCCTCCCATCCAAATAGAAAAGCGTCGTAATAGGTTGGAGAAGAAAGATCGGTTCAATCCCAATTGGGGGGGGGGGAGGGAGTCCATTTCAATTGGTAAGGAGATGCAACATGCATCGCAACATATAATTATATATAAATATTCTTACATTATCAATTGCTGTCTTCCAATACCAAAATCAGTTTTTTAAATTGCTTTCCTAGTCGGGGAGGGAGTAATGAAAACACAGTAAATTGAACAGAAACCTGCCTGGATACAATACTATAAGACCACGAAAACTTGTTAAAGCAACGTTATTAACTTAATCAATTAGTGGATAGCGGTTTGCGATTTCTTTCCAAAGTAAATAGAGTTTTGGATCACAATCGTATGCTGCCGTGCATAGTGCCCCCCCCCCCCCCTGCATCGTGCACAGTGCCATAATGAAATCTTTTTAATGTCTCAGCTTAACGCTCGGACGGCGGAGTGGCGTTCTACCCTCGCCCTTTAAACAGAGGCGTGGCAAATGTCTGCGTCTCCACTATCTCGTAAGGCAGCCACTGGACTCTCGAGCAAGCCCAGGGGTTGGGGGGGTGGGTGGGCCAGGGGGACGAAGGGGTAGAACGCTCGACCCCCCGCTCGGACATTAGCAAGGGAGGGGATCAGGTAAGCTAAGGCATTCGTATGGATGATAATATGTTAATTGATATTATATGATGATACATAGATGATATTCTCATAATTCATAATAAAAATAATGAATACATACAATAATTACTTTACGAAGCATACTGAAATTCTCTTCAATTTGAAACAACACATAAGTCAGATTAGGATTCCGATTATCTCGATCTTAATATAAGAATTGTCGAAAATAAATTGATACCAAAATTATATAATAAAACAGACAGCTTTAAATTTTATGCTATTAGATTCCCACATTTCAGCCCAAATACATCTATTAAGGTTAAAAAATCAATAATATTCACAGAAACATTAAGAATTATTAGATGGTGTACAGCTTTTAACGACTTAGTTGAAAATATTGTCAAGCTGATAATTAGACTTATTAAAAATAACTATCCAATAGATATAATCATAAAAAATATATTGAAATGTTTAAATAGGAACAATCAATTATTATATAAATACCAGACGTTCAGCGGTCTAGCGGCTGCCAAACGTCTGGTTGGGAGCTTCGCCCCCAAACCCCGAGAACAGAATTGCCACGTCGTCTATGACACTCCTTCTGCACTCTTACACACGTGCCACGACTTCTGTAAGCCGTCTTCAGAAATCCGACACACACTGAACGATGTTGAGGGAAGTGCTGGTCCAACCCCCCCCCCCCCCTCTTATTCACGCTCCCCCTCCAGTGGTCCCCCTTTGTTGGTCCTCTCCAATTGGTCGCCCTTACTCGGAATCCCTACGCAAGTTGGACAACGTCTAGCGCAGGTCTTCTGAATCTTAACTCACGACGTCTAGCGCAGGTCTTCTGAATCCCTACGCACGTTAGACGACATCATCAGCACGTCTTTTGAATCCCTACGCAAGTTGGACGACGTTGAGCGACGTCTTCAGCACGTCTTCCGAAACCCTACGCACGTTGGATGCGTCTAGCGCAGGTCTTCTGAATCTTGACTCACGACGTCTAGCGCAGGTCTTCTGAATCCTAACTCACGACGTCTAGCGCAGGTCTTCTGAATCCGTACGCATGTTAGACGACATCATCAGCACGTCTTTTGAATCCCTACGCATGTTAGACGACATCATCAGCACGTCTTTTGAATCCCTACGCATGTTAGACGACATCGTCAGCACGTCTTTTGAATCCCTACGCACGTTAGACACGTCTAGCGCAGGTCTTCTGAATCAAGACTCAAGACCTCTAGCGAAGGTATTCTGAATACCTACGCAAGTTGGACGACGTCTTCTGAATTCAGACGCACGCTGAACGATGTCTAGGGCACGTCTCCTGAATCCCTACGCTCTGCACTCGATCCCCATTCAGACCCTGACGCGTTGCCCCTTGAATATCTTGGAAACTTGGACGATCAGCCGCCGAGGATATAGTTCGCCAGCAATCACCCATGGTTAAGCTCAAAGAAAGCCCGGCTGGCATACGCTGCACTGTCATAGGCGTCTTTTAGCTTCATTCCCCCCTCCCCGTGACGGACACGTGACATTAGCCGATTATATATAGTAGGATGTTGTATTTAATGTTGTATATATTGATGCGTAGCTACCATTAACAATTCATAATGGACTGCCTCCCCCCCCCCCCCCCCTCCCCCAATCCGGATAGCACCGAAAGATCTGAACTTCGAGGTTGTTTTTGTCCTGTTTTGCATTTATAGTTACGGTAGGGCGTAGAGGCGTAGAGAGCCGGGGTAGAAACGCAGAGGTTTAGCCATGTAGATGTCATCGCCCACGTCACTCTTCACAGTGTCTTCCGTCGCCGGGCAACGGCTTCATGTCTTCTGACTCGTCTCAACCTGCCCAGCGTGAGGTTCCGGTTTGCTGGATCTCGCTGCGATGGATTAGGGTTACTGTAGCCAAAGTACTGTATCACTGGGTGACGTAACTGAACATTGACAGCCGAGCCGAGGAGTTCGGGCTCGGGGGTCCCCGTCCGTCCGTCTGTCCGTCTGGGGAGGCGAGGGAGGCGACCGGCCACCCATGCCGCTAAGTGCTCGTGGATCGATCACGCTGTTGGGTGGTGTCCCTCGCGCCAAATTCCCCCTGACCCTGGCGTTCAACGCGTCGGCGTTCATTCCGTGCTTCGACTTCTTGCTCTTTCTTCTCCCTTCCAGACTAACAGTACAGTGATTCCGTTTAAGTGATGAAGGGTGATGCCGGTCGACTGCGAAGCGGCCCCGCACGGCATCAGAAACCTACTGCGCTAACAACACCTGACGCACTAACGCTAAGGTACGTGACGATGAAGCCCGTGCTGTTGTTGCTGAAATAATGACCGCGCCGCCGATCTTGCAGTTCTATTTCGAATATTCCAATGACTGCCACTGAATCCGCGGACGATCTCGACATTCACGACCATTTCAAACTTCGACTACAGACCTATAAGACATGGGCCCATCTGATATCACGGAAGAGCGTGAGTTGGACTAAACGGACTAAAAACCTTCAGCGATGTCCAGGGTGAATACGTGTTTAGTGCGGAGAAATCCTCATCGACAGCTTTAAATCGGATATCAGCAACGATTTCACACTGATGATCAACTGGCTGGCCATCGCCAGCGAAGAGGTGATCCCACTGAAGTCTATTTTCACTCGAATTTTCCCACGGGAAACGCAATATTGATTACAGAGCCGCCTACTAGTCGAGTCCAGCTGTTGCGCAAACGAAACCATGGAGCTGGACGTGGCCCTCGATATGCTCTTTCGAATGGGAGTCCCTCACAAGTCGATGAAAGGTCTGTTCTGGCAGGCCATTTTGGAAGATTTGTTATTACGACTTGAAAAGTACGGGGTACATAACGAGAGGGTACTGTACCACAACCTCGTGGTAGGACCTCTTGATCTGCCGGGGGTGTAGGAGTGTCTAGCGAGGACAGTTCACCCCTTGTCGAGGTAAATCTAGCCAGGGAAGGGTTTCAGGCGTATGTTTGAACGACGAAAACGAATTCCACTGAGAGCATCGTCCCCTATAAAATAGTAGAAAAATATGCTCCATTATTGCAAAGCCCTTGAACCTACCGAGTTAAGGACCTCGATGGTTTCCTATGGAGTCGCACAGTCGCTCATCGCTATACCTTCCAACATCGAATATGCAGAAAAAGGCGAAAATACTGCAAGGCAAGGAATCGAATACCTGACCCCACCTATGAAGCAGTACTTTTGCTTTTATTGCATATTCAGTGTTGCGAAACTATTGTGTTGTGAGGCTGTGCGAATCCATAGGACTTTCAGTCCCCTGCCTACGAAGGTTCAAGGACGTCGTATAATTTGAGCATGTTTTTCTGCTGTTTGAAAGGTGGATATTCTTGCAGCAGTGTTCATTTTTGCCATTCAGACATACGCCTGCGACCAACCCCTGGTAAGAATTAAGTTGTACCCCATGTATCTTGTCACAGGTGATCTGGGGCCGGAATCATCAACGACTTACGTAACTTTAACGGAGAATTGTGGGCGAAAAGCTCAGATAACGCGGCTTATCAAGCGATATGGTGAGCGATAAGCCGCGTTATCTGAGCTCTTTGCTTACAGTTCTCCGTTAAAGTTACGTAAGTCGTTGATGAATCCGACCCCTGGAAGCACATCGAAGACTATTCTCATAGAAGTACAGGCTCGTCCCACCGATGTTCCACATCATGGCTGTACATCCCATCAAACCCGCTCCCCTCAGAGGCCCATTTTTCTACAGGATCTATCCTAGTAGGATGATGGGGTACCACTGTCCATTGGAAACATGAAACACACTTAAACAGTGTGGCCCTTTATGGCTTCTAAATTGCAAAAAGAGACCTCTCTTATGCTCGCAGAGTGTGTCTCCATTGTAAAATCGCTTATTTTCCATTCACCACCAATGTCAGTCAGATGCAGTGAAGACTGGAACTGCCTCCCCTCTTCCCCCACCCCCCCCCCCTACCACCCGCTAGGATAGATCCTAATTACACTTCAATCCTCTAGAGAGACGCTCTTTTCACAGTCAGGGTTCAGTTACCATTAGGACTCTTTCCTCCGCATGGTTCACCTTTTTGGTGACCAGCCGACTACTCTCCAGCCGCTGATGGTAGATGTCCCACTCGCGGAAGATCGGTTCCCTCAGGAACCATTCCATGGCTGTGGTGGGGCTTCTTGTCTCCTTAAGGCACGTTCATACTTAACGAACGACCTGACGCAAGGCGACAAGCGCCGTCCATTCCATGCGAATTGATTCGTCCGGCGATTCGCCAGATACGATGGTCGAAGACATCCGCCAACCCTCGTTTCAGGACCGACCCTAGACGCGTTTCGCGAGCTGATCGCTGTGCTATGTGGCGGCACACGCGGACGAGTGCCACATCTCGACTTTCTAGCGAATTTCACTGAGGTTAGTTCTTGCTGCCGAAGATTTTCACGTCGCTTCGGTTGAATATCACCTTGACCGCGTTCGCTGGGACTTTTTTGTGCTGTCGAAGGTTGGGAATGCACCAATGAGGTTTTCCTCGCGAGACCCACATGTAAACCGGTTCGAGTGCCGAATGCTTGGAATTGGTTGCGGGTACGTTTGTAATACGGTAGTGGAAAGGGCTACGGAGGAGTTCCCCCCCCCCCCTCCCTCTTGACTTACAGGAGTCCTTTTTAAAGTGGCCGTGGCTTTACTTCTCTTATCGTTTGGTGCATCTTATGCTCAAGGCACAGATATCGATCCTAAGCGACGCAGAAGGCACCGTTTATACTCCGACGTCGGGCAATGCGATGCCATTTTTAGCTGCCAAATTGGTCGAGCGACGAGATCGATCGTTTTGGCCACGACACACGTCATCGCATTTGCTCGGCGTTGAAAGTATAAACTGGTGGTTTGGCGTGGCCAAGCCTCTAAAAATGCCATGATATCCAGATTTCTCCCAGGTCTCTTCGACCGTGCACAATTCTGAGCGGTTCAACGCCCCTTATGGTCCTAAAGGACAGCAGAGAGAATATTTCGGCACTACTTAAAAGTTCCGACTCCACCGACACGACTTCGGTCGAAAACATTTTTCGCTGAAACTTTGTCCAGGGAGTTATTTGGGGTGCTGATCGCAAATCTGACATCCTTTTTTCACGATTCGGTCGGAGACCACCCATACCGTTAACAAGGTGGTCAAGGCAGAGTCACCGATTTCGCTGAAACTTTGTGTAGGGGGGGGGGGGGGTTATTTGAGGTGCTGACCACGAATCTGACATCCGTTTCATAAGCGTCAATATCTTATAAAAGATTTCTCACCTTGAAAGAAAAGCTGGAACGACCAACCTCCACCTGCCGTCTCACCGGCAGAAACTTTAAGAATGTAACAATTCAAATCAGTTTCTTTAAGCCTCAATTGGCTGGTATCGAGGTTGTAAGCTGTCACAACGATGTTTTGTTGCGATCAAAACTTCTAGCGCCAGGCGGGACTCGAACCCGCACCTCCCTCTGACCGGGCGGGAATGCTCTACGCCATTACACCACCGGCGCCGTTTGATCGAACGCAACATCCACACCTCGTGGGACCGATCAGCACCCACCCGTATCCGGGATGAGCTGGCCGCTGATATCAGCACGGGACCAGTTAAGCTGATGGTCTTGATAGAAACAATTCAAATCAGTTTCTTTAAGCCTCAATTGGCTGGTATCGAGGTTGTAAGCTGTCACAACGATGTTTTGTTGCGATCAAAACTTCGAGTCGGTGCGGGTTCGAGTCCCGCCTGGCGCTAGAAGTTTTGATCGCAACAAAACATCGTTGTGACAGTTTAAGAATGTAATCCTGTGCATTCCCGTATCTATATTATCCATCCAAATTATGAAAAACGGATGTCAGATTTGTAATCAGCACCACAAATAACCCTCCTGGACGAGGTTTCAGCGAAGTCGGTGACCCTGCTTGGACCACTCTTGTTAACGGCATGGGTGGTCCCCAACCGAATCGTGAAAAACGGATGTCAGATTCGTGATCAGCACCGCAAATAACCCCCTAGACAAAGTTTCAGCGAAATTTTTTCGAAAATTTCCGCGCTCCATCGCCAAGCGCGATCTCTAAGCAGAGATGGCGCAGACAGCATAAGGGCAGTGGCTGGCAACTCAAGTCGGTAGATCAGTGATACTGTAACGTCTTTCATTTCGGTGACTCTTTCCAGAGGTCATGCAAGGGCCGAATTCATCAACGACTTACGTAACTTACCGGATAATTGCAAGCTTATCAAGCGATATGGTAAGCGATAAGCCGCGTTACCTGAGCTTTTAACGCAGCTTATCGCTCACCATATCGCTTGATAAGCTTACAGTTCTCCGTTAAAGTTACGTAAGTCGTTGATGAATCCGGTCCCTGGTGGTCAATGCTAGAAGGAGAGGACGACCCTCAGTGACGGCTCCGGCCCTTTTCCAGGAGAACACCACGCCTTTCCCGCATTTCTCCTGGACTGTAATATCGTTCAGCACCAAATGGAGCTCTCAAGCAAATTCTGGGGAGTGATTGATGAGACAAAACACCTTGCGAGCCATCTTGAGGGGTCTGGATCGTCTGCAAGCCTGGCTTCGACCAGCTCTGCAGCTTAATATGCCTCTAGATATCACCTAGAAGTAGAATGCGTGGCGCAAACAGGCCGAGTCGGAGGCCTTTGCCCTTGGTTTCATCGCGAAAACCGCAGCTGGTCCCCGACTGGCCGTGTCCGCGGCCGGTGGCGGCGACGGAGTGACGCAGCGGATTACATGTGAACTGGTCCCCGAAAAATTCCGTCACGCGCGAGCGGCGAGAGTCAGATGAGCAGAGTGAGTCTCCAGATTGGGCTAGGGAAGGGACTCCGGGGTGTGGCGAACAGGGAGGCGTGGAGTGCACGAGACGACACGAAAACCGCGCGCCGCCTCGGCACTACGCCAAGCGGACCAGTTCTCCGGCAACGGACGCAGCGTGGTCGGCGCGGGAGCTTTGAAAACGCGCTCCACGGCGAATTTCAAAACCACTCGCAAATCGTTGTGGAAGTCGATTGTTGCGAGAATTCATAGAGGATTTGCAGGCGAGTCGATTTTCCGATAAAACGGCCGCCGACGTGATTGTAAAGCTGGTGACGGACATCTTCAAGCTGTCCGGCAATGCTACATCGGCGATGGATTCCCAAACTACTTGCTCAGGCTCAAGTGAGCGCTCGTTTCTCTTTCTCTTGATCGTTTTCGCTGTGTAACAGTAGTTATTCAGCTTTGTAGTTTCGTATTTTCCCATTCAGTAGCTGCTGAAGGAAGTTATCCTTTTTGTTTCACGCTTAGACACCTTATTTTATGTTATTCTCTAACACCTTTGCTTAAAAATCGCCTGATACGGCGATCTAATAAAGACACCAATAGCTGGTAGCTTATTTGGTCATCTAATGTCCTTTGATCAGTGCGGAAAAGTGCTTGATAAACTTACAACCGGAAAAAAACCCGTCTAAGTTTTCCACCGTAGTTTCGCAGTGAAATTCAGGGAAATCGTTACGGGGCCACGCAGTTGCCTATCCGTTTGTTAATCACTCGCTGCAGTTAGTGATATTTGCGTGCTTGTCTGGCGCAAATAGAGTTGGGGGGCGGGGAGGGGTGAGGAGGGGCTTCTGATGAGCAGAAAATCCCATAAAGCCTCGTTTCCCGGGCTCCAACGTATAGAGCCTGTAGTAAAGGCGCTCACTGGGCGTTAAAAACCAGGTTCAAATCGCGCGGCTGTGGGCGTTGGACTAACCACCGGACAACTCGGACGGGTTTTTTTTCGGTTGTAAGTGTATCGGCAAGTGTGCGGGAAACTTGAAAGTAAACGAATTTAGGCAAGAATAAACGACATCAGCCTAACTTGATATCAAAAAGAAAAGCGAACGAGCAGATAGAAACGATGGAAGAGAACTGATTTGGCCACTGCAATCAACTTAAACTGCGAGCCTACCTGAAGGGAAGTGCGTGGGATCAGAGGCACTTATTCAGTCATTTTGGTACGGAAAAATTGAAAATGAGGTGTTCTACAAAGACTACGCACTGATCTGTCCAACTAGAGGGCTTTTCTCTTGATTTTCCTATTCGAAGGAGGCTGTCCTATTTGTCGCTTCGCTTTTCTAGCTGTACCTCTCTCTCCGATTCCTTCGAAAGCTACTTCTACATGAACAAACGCGAGTGCAATCCTTGCCTAGGGTCTCTTTCTAGAGTTTCAGCCCCTCATCCAGTTCTCGAGCGCCCATTAACTTTTTCCGGACAACTTCAACGGAGCTGATATAAGAGGGGGGGGGGCGAGCCTCCCAACTGAGATTGGTCTTCCCAAAGCGACTTACCGAAATGTGATTTAATCTCTTGTTCGTGTTTATGTTGTATTTGTCTGTAAAGATTCAAAGGGTCATAGCACTACAAAATTCGTACATTGATAGTGCCTTTTTCATTATTTTTTTCGTAATGCTCCCCTCGTTGATCAGCATGACAATGCTTTTTTTGTGCACATTTGCATTTTAAAGTGTTATGTTTTTATATTCTATGGACTTTAGTTTATCCTGTTGTGTCTCCTCGAAGAAGAAGTGCACTTTTTGAGAGTGTTCAAATCAAATCGCTTTGATACCCTTTATACTCGGTCGCTTACTAATAACCTTAAGAACGGCGTTGCATCTGAGGTTTAGGCACTATTGTACTTTCAGGACTCTAGAGGACGAGGAGAGGTCGAAAAAATTTTTTTCGCCCAAACCTCGTCCAGGGGGGTTACTTGAGGTGCTGATCACGAATCTGACATCCGTTTTTGAAATTTCGGCCGATTACGGTAGATTACGGTAGGTATGTGGGCGCGTGGAGCGCAGTCGGAGGAGGCGCGACTGTCGCGTGCACCCGATACCAGGTTCCTGGTTCGGATTTCCCGTCCAGGCCAACCAAGCCTTCCATCCCTCCGGGGTCGGTGAATTGGTACCAGACTTGTCTGTGAAGGATAGAGCGCTGACTTGTTCATCGGCTGGCCACCGCAAGTCACTGTATGGCCAAATACGCATTCAACTGGCCTCCACGACATCCCGTAGAAGTAGAATGTGCTGGCGCATCCCAGAAGGGATTGAATAACGCCGTCCTTTATCCTTATCCTTACGGTAGGTACCGGTGACTAAGGCTGTCGAAGTCATAATCACCGATTTCGCCCAAACTTCGCCTATCGGGGTTATTTGGGATGCTGATCACGAATCTACATCCGTTTTTCGTTTTACGCTGGAGTACGGTAGATTACGGTAGGTACCGGTGACCAAGGCTGTCGAGGTCATAATCACCGATTTCGCCCAAACTTCGTCTATGGGGGTTATTTGAGGTGCTGATCACGAATCTGACATCCGTTTTTCGTTTTACGTTGGAGTTTGAGCGCAATCGG
Organism: Heligmosomoides polygyrus bakeri; assembly: GCA_947359475.1. Classification (NCBI taxonomy): domain Eukaryota; kingdom Metazoa; phylum Nematoda; class Chromadorea; order Rhabditida; family Heligmosomidae; genus Heligmosomoides; species Heligmosomoides polygyrus. Next base: position 10,884,767 of record OX375868.1, read on the forward strand.
TGACCATTGCCTTACTTGCCGGTACCCACCGTATCCTACCGTACTCCAGCGTGAAACGAAAAACGGATGTCAGATTCGTGATCAGCATCCCAAATAACCCCGATAGGCGAAGTTTGGGCGAAATCGGTGATTATGACTTCGACAGCCTTAGTCACCGGTACCTAGGATGTCAGATTCGTGATCAGCATCCCAGATAACCCCCTGGACGAGGTTTGGGCGAAAAAATTTTCGACCTCTCCTCGTCCTCTGGAGTCCCGAAAGTACAAGTGCCGAGGTTTAGTATCGCTCTGAGCGCATAATAAGTACTGAGTCGTCCGTAGTTGTTCAGTGTAGCCTTCGGAACAGCGCCACGGTCCCTGTTAATGAACCCTCTCCCTTAAAATTGATATTAATGTTCTTGCGATACTCGTAGATTTGATTACGAGTGGTTAATTTTTCTTCAATTTTTGCTTGAAAGATGAATCCATCCTGGAGAATGGGTCATGAAAAGGGAATGTGTCTGTTAGCACTTGTTAGAGGTACTCAGACGGTCATGAATGAAGAGTGTTAGGTCTCATTCGGTCTCCTCTGGATTGGGTATGCGTTAAACTTATATTTGATATCAAAGAGAGACACTGAGAATCTAGTATCTATCCCGCACAGTACGCTGCCGATCCATAGAAACTTCCGTGGTATTTATTTCTTATGAGACTTAATTAGAAGTGAAGTATTGTAATCGGCAAGGAGCGAAGTCTGAAACATACTTCCTACCTTGTGGATTTGTCATGTGCAAAGGCTTGTTTACCATCATCCTGAAAATTCGTGCTTTTCTCCCAAAAGCAACTTTGGTTGCAATAATGCTCGGGCTGTCTCGGGAGCGTAATGGAGCCACACGTTTCATTTATCGAGCATGCTAGTGTCAGCACCTTTTGGCTTCCTACGCTAGGAAACTATATAGACGAAATATATTATGTAGTTGTTTCCAATTTCATGCCCCTTCATTTATTTAAATATAATGTTCTAACACATTTGCTTAAGCCTGGAGCGGCTGTTAGAGAGGCTATATGTTGTTACTGGATGTTTTGTTGCGATCAAAACTCTTGCGCCAGGCGGGACTCGAACCCGCATCTTCTGCTTTCCGGGCAGCGATGTTCGCCTTACACCTCCGGCGCTGTTTGACCGCACGTAACATCCGCGATATCCCGTATCACGGGTGGGTGCTGACAGGCCTCGAGGATATCGCGGATGTTACGTGCTGTCAAACAGCGCCGGTGGTGTAAGGCGAACATCGCTGCCCGGAAAGCAGAAGATGCGGGTTCGAGTCCCGCCTGGCGCAAGAGTTTTGATCGCAACAAAACATCCAGTAACAACATATTTAAATATATTTCTGGATTAATCGGTATTCACAGGCATAAGCGAAGCTGTGGAGAAATCAGTGAAAATCCTTTAGACATATCACCCAATTATCGTCTGACGGTTTGGTTATAAAGCCGTTAATTCTCACCGAAAATGGGAGGCCTCGCTAATCTCACTACTGGCAAGACAGGAAAATTAGTACAATTCATTGAAGTAATATCATTATCAGTTTATCTTCTGATCTTCTTTACACTTTCGCAAAGATGCAGAATGCTTGGCGCGCTCCCTGGAGTAGCGGTCTTATCTTCAAGCAACAGAAAGCCATCAGTGATTGTTTTCAACGGTTCTGACAAGTGAAGAATGTCTGTTGATATTGGCTAGTGCATGGATTCTGTGTCCTTGAATTTTGAATAAAATTTTTGAGTATTTTTACTCTTGAATTTTGAGTAAAATTCTATGGGATATCTGTTAAAGTAGGAGTTTCTGAGTTTTCTTTGCATGTCTAGAAAGAACCCAAATGGGCTTTAATGCTAGACGCTACGTGGGAAGCATGAGGTAAACACGATCTGACTGACATATTTACCCTTCAAAAAGTGCACCATTCAGTGTCAGTAGCTAGCTCGTTGAGACACATCCGCGCCACTGTTCCTGGTCTAGTGCCTTGTTGCTGTCCTTCGTGCCAACGGAGGGCTGAAATCGATCGCGAACTAGTCGTTGCTGTTTAAATTACACGATATCTCCTCAAAGAGGATCGTATGTAACGCATTCGTAATTGGCAGAGGGGAAGGCATTGGCGTAGCCATACGGCATCGGCGAAAAATCAATGGATGAGCGCAACGGGCTATTTTCTTCAAATATCACTTCCTATTGTTTTCGCGGGCGCGTGTGGCGCAGTCGGAGGAAGTGCGACTGTCGCATGCACCCGATACCAGGTTCCTGGTTCGGATTCCCCGCCCAGGCCAACCAAGCCTTCCATCCCTCCGGGGTCGGTGAATTGGTACCAGACTTGTCTGGGAAGGATAAAGCGCTGACTTGTTCATCGGCTGGCCACCGCAAGTTACTGTATGGCCAAATACGCATTCAACTCGCCTCCACGACATCCCGTAGAAGTAGAATGCGCTGGCGCATTCCAGAAGGGATTGAGTAACGCCGTCCTTTATCCTTTATCCTTATTGTTTTCGCCACCTTTCATTACCTTCTTATCCATGCCATATGTTTAGCAGTAAAGGATCTCAGGCTTGTGTCTGAACGGCTAGAATGAATGCCACTTCGCGAATGTTCACCTCTCATATAGAAGAAAAGCAGTTCCATTTTTGCAAAGTCCTCAAACGTACCCATCTAGAGGCTTGAAATTTTACTATGATTTTGCACAGTCGCATAAGGCAATATACCTTTCAAACATCAAATATGCAACCAAGCAACAATACTGCCTCATAGGGGTGCACGCGTGTATTTGATTCACTGACTTTGTATTTTTTCTTCATGTTGGGAAGGTATTGTATAGTCAGACAATGTGATTTCATAGTAATCTTTTAGGGCCCCTTACTTGGTAGGTTCAAGCATTTGGCAAAAATGAAGCAGACTTTTCTACCTGCTGAAAATTGAAGATTCTCGCAGTTGTATTCATACTGATCCTTCAAAGATACACCTGACAATCAGACCATTCCCTGGATGACTATTGATTATTTGTCATTTTTTTTTTCAATTTTTCCTCCTTCATGACTGCTTGAAACCAACAGGTTTCGTCACTCCACATTTACATTTTTCTTCGCCGTTTTTTTTTTGTGGTACAGTAGACGCATTCCTTCTCCACCCTTCATCTGAAGTCATATGAGCTCTTTCAACAGGCATATCGTCACCAGAAGTCATGCGAAATGCCGATCTGCATCAGCCGGTGAACCATATAAACGAGGTGGATTGCATCAGCTTGAAGATTGACCCGCCTGCGGCTCCGGTGGCTGACGAGAACGACGAGAATCGACCCATCAATCTAGCACATTGTGAAGAGCCGTCGGTGTCTAATGCATTCCAAGGAGTTCCAAGGTAGCTGTTTGCTGTATTAATCCGTTGGTTGCTTCCACTTTATTTCGGGACATTTTGTCTGTTCTTTTTTCCAGTTTTTATCTAGTTCGAAAAGTTTCTCCTTTTTGTTTATTTTCTTGTAGTGATAGGACTTTTACATCCTTACTAATTTGTTCGCTTGTCCTTCTGAGAGGTGGGACCTTTTGGCATGCCATTATTTATTGCAATTTTTGGACCACAAAGTCATAGAGAGCAGAGGAAAGCTTTTTAGAGGTTCTTTCTTTTATCTTACAAGCGTAATTGTAGTAAATTCCACTCAGTTTCGTAAAAACAGGTTCTTTTGGTTGGAAATCCTTTTTTGTGGGTTCCATTTCTACGTTAAACCGCATTTTTTCAAAGAAAACAACACTTTCCAAAATAAAAACAAATGTCTTCAACAAAATGTTATACTCAAAATTAAAAATAAATAAATAAACACAAGTTTAAATTAGGCCCTCTCCAAGCAAATCATGATGCGTTTTCGATTTAGAAATTGTACTGACTCGCTCTGAATATTTTAAATCTGCCCGCCTCGAAAATGTTTTAAAATATTTTAGTTTTTTAGGAAAAGGTGTCTAATTGAAAGTATGCCGTAGAGATATGAGTATTCTCCCCTCAATTGTTTTTGTTGTAGCCTCGAATAGTGATCATCTCCGCACACACGGAGTTGTTGCTGTCAACTAAATGGAAATCGCGCGGCGTTTTAAGCGAATGCAATGTCTTCTTACGGCAAACTAAACATTTGCTGCTCTTCTATACTTTAAGCTAGGCTCTGACCATTTTGATAGCTAAAAGAATAAAGATGTCAAAAATTTCAAATACTATGTTCACTTTTTCGGGCGGATGAATTATAAACTTAGAGGAAGTCGAAAGGGTAGCACATTTTTTTAGAGCAAAAGTTTACTTTCTACCTTCTTAGAGAATGACTTCTTCAATGCATAACACGTTCGTTTTTATTTTGAAGAAGTTTAACGTGGTTTTGAAAGTGTGCAATTTGTTTTGAAAAGCGTCAAGTTTGATGGAAAATGGTAGTAATGCAAGGTTGTGCGTGAACTTCATTCAGTAGTACTGTTTGTGTTCTTTTTTTCAAACTCTCTGTACACTGTCACAATGATGTTTTGTTGCGATCAAAACTTCTAGCGCCAGGCGGGACTCGAACCCACACCTCCCTCTGACCGGGCAGGAATGCTCTACGCCTTTACACCACCGGCGCCGTTTGATCGAACGCAATATCCAGCATTCCTGCCCGGTCAGAGGGAGGTGCGGGTTAGAGTCCCACCCGGCGCTAGAAGTTTTGATCGCAACAAAACATAATTGTGACAGCTTGCTACCTCGATACCAGCCACTTGAGGCTTAAGGAAACTGATTTGAATTGTTTCTATCAAGACCATCAGCTTAACTGGTTCCATGCTGATATCGGCGGCTAACTCATCCCGGATACGGGTGGGTGCTGATCGGTCCCACGAGGTGTGGATGTTGCGTTCAATCAAACGGCGCCGGTGGTTAAAGGCGTAGAGCATTCCCGCCCGGTCAGAGGGAGATGCGGGTTCGAGTCCCACCTGGCGCTAGAAGTTTTGATCGCAACAAAACATAATTGTGACAGCTTACTACCTCGATACCAGCCACTTGAAGCTTAAAGAAACTGATTTGAATTGTCTCTGTACACTCTTGTATGACTACCATTCCTTCTCTTAATGTCAAAGCGACTTTGACCATCACACTTATCCAAATGTTGGGTGTTTTTTACCATTTTCATGCGTTCTCTGCATTTACAGCCCTCTACGCTTTCTCGAAGAGGAACGGCTTTTTGCTACCCTTTGCCGAGCCCGAAAGATGCTGCTAAAAAAGGCCGGCTCTTGATGCTCAACTTCATTCTAAACCTCGAAATAAAAGCACATTGAGTGCGTTCAAACTCCGTTTATGCATAGCGTAGACATTTTAAATGGAGGAAAGACAGGTGACGGAGGGAAAATTAAGCGGGTTTAAGTTGACTAAGCTGCTGTTTTGATGTGCACATAATTCTTGCCCTCATGCTACAACAGTCTTTCATAGCATATTTTAAAGAGCAAGAATGCGAAAGGAAATCCTCCGGTAGGTTCGCTGTTGTGGTCACTCATGTGTGGTCGATTAATAGTGTAGATTTTTTGAACTTTTGCGACAGAAAGTACACAATCTCCTGGGTAATGCGCTGGTAAACCTCAGCAGCCGTTTCGATCTACAATTACTCTTCAGAGGCTTCGAACTGGAACCGTGGTTTTAAGTTGTGTCTAAGAAATGAAAAGGCACGGAAAGGGGAACTTTCTTAATTGAAACATTCAAACTTTCATGAGAATATGAGGGAGACCACACTTCAACTTCTCTAAAAGCTCACCAAACATTCGTATGTTTGCCATTAGTCAGGATTCGTACCGTGGGTGCGAGTGATGAAAGATATAGAAGACCGACAGATTTTGGCATAATTGGTGATTCCCTGGTGTTGCCTCCCTGCGCAAACAGACTGCTCAACAGATGTCGCCGCATATACTGAATCCCCAGCGACCTTCTTCTTGATGTCAGTGACTCATTGTGTGTCGAAAAATTGTTGCACAGTAAGTTTTTTAGCATGACATCTGAAAAACCTCCCAGTGACAGCTCTGCGATGAAGCCGGCCACATCCACGAAACCGAAGAGAGGTACCAATAGTTCATTCTCATGTGTCTGTAGCATTGCGATCATATTTAGACAAAGCTTCCTATTCAGACATCTATGCGATTAGGAACAGAAGAGCTGGCAAAGTGGGTACGCACACTGCTTCAGGTAATTTTCTAAGTCGTTATTTAGTCTGATTTTAGCCTATTTTTATAATAGCCTTTGCAATCTCAAGGCGAGTGTTTCGTCTGCGGCAAAAGTGATGGAGATCTGAAGCAGTGCGGGAAGAAGTATTCACCGAGCAGCTTTTGCTCGACGAAGTTTCACGAGAAGTGCATAGAGGTCAGTTCACTTATGTGATCTACTAGGTGAGCTATCTTAGTGGTAGTTAGATGGATATTAATTGCAATCAAAACTCTAGCGCTAGGCGAGATTGAACCCTCGCCCTCAGCTTTCCTGGCAGGTTCCTAGCTCATTGGACCGTCAGCGCTGTTTGTTCGAACGCTATGAGCTGCGCTGGAGGTGTGATAGGGCAGCATCCTTCCCATGTGCGGGTTCGAGTCCCGCCTGTCTCCTGATTTTTGATTGCAACTGAAGATTTATCCAACGTCTTATAACCCCGGCCGCTCTGGCTCGTATAAACATGTGCAGCAATGTCTTATGAGTAGCTGGGTTATGGTACTTCAGAATGAAGTACCCACCCAGCCATAAACCGTGTTTTCTAACAGTTTTTGAGAGAGAACGCTTTAGTCCTACAATGCTGCCGAGTATAACGTCGATTGCCTCCGGAAAATCGTTGATGAGACGATATGTCCGCTGCATTTCTGCTCCACATGCTATCTGGAACGATGGAAGACAACCGCGGTTCGAGGTTGGTGATTAGCATGGCCTGATTAGACTCTATTTTGTTATATTATACTTCGCTATGCTCCAGGGAAGCTCATAGAGTGCGACTCGTGCTTTCGAGCTTTCCACGAGCAGTGTTGTCCGGCTGGATTTGAACTCTATGACGATATTGTACCGGCAAGGACGAAGGAAGGAGCTGAAGCTGAGGTAAGCTGCCGTTACGCCTCCATGCTATATGGCGGGCCCAGGATGGCTTTAGAGCAACCTTGTCATGTTTTCAGGTGAAGCAGACGTTCACTAGATGTCACTCGCATTGCGACTTCGACTCTATTCCCCTAGTAGCCAACAAGCGATCTCATTTACCGTTTTGTTGTGAATGTGAAAATACCGGTAAGGGTCATTGTGCTTCTTCTCTTAATCGTTCCCAACACCTCCTTTATAGATCCCCCGCAATCCTTAGGTGAAGATCCGTTAGTGAAGTGCTCACGATGCGTCAGATCGTTCCACGAGGGCTGCTTGACGTTGAATTGTCTGGACATGCACAATGCGAATCCACTTCCATTGTGTGAGTCGTGTATACTGGGCGAGACGCTACGAATCGGACAGCCAGTGATTGCCAAGTTTAGGATTTCGTGAGTTTTTCGGGTTTTTGATGGAAAATGGGTGACGTTCTTATAGAACCCTCACTTCGTATTGGTGTTCATGCTTACTGCTGCCTCTCAATTTTGAACGTTTTTGAAGAAATTTCCAGGATTTATTAAGGAAGATGAGAATAGCCCCTTTTCTAGATTTGCGTCGGAGACTCTTAAATGACCATGAACATCTCCAACGCTCACAAGGGAAGGGTCTGAAGCGTATGTCTGAACGGGGGGAGCGACTCATATGAGGAGAATCCCCACCCCTCAATTAGTATGAACATGTGCTTATTTTTTGCCAAGTCGTTAAACTCAAGGGTGGGGAGGGACCTTGAAGTCACAATGGAATACGGCGCATCACGAGTTTTGGGTATTGTACGCCCGCGATGCCTCTGGCGGCAAGCGGCTCGGAGCGCAGTGGGAGTGGGATTGCTTCGTGTGAGGAAGGTCGAAGGTTTGGTTCTCCTGCGCTGCTGCATTTTTGCATTTCGACTGGCTGGTTGAGATTTGGTGGATTCTGACGTCTATAGCATTTTCAGACGTTTTCTGCGCATTTTCTAGTTTAACGCTGCCCGTATTGTGCCCAGTGGTGCTTTATGCACTTTGTACACTGGTGTTTAACATTTATACATCACCATGTTGAATACCACAACGTTCAGCTGGAAAATTAGACATAAAACGTCTGAAAACAGTATAGACGTCAGAATCTCCAAATCTCAACCAGTCAGTTGAAATGGAAGAATACAGAAGCGCACAAGAACCGAACCCCCGACCTTTCTCGCACGAAGCAACCTCACTTCCACGGCGCTCCGAGCCGCTTGCCGGCAGAGGCATCGCGGGCGTACAAGACCCCCAAACTCGTGATGCGCCGTATTCCATTGTGACTTCGAGGACCCCCTACTCCTTGGCTTTAACGAATTGGCAAAAAAAAAACATTTTTATACTAATTGAGGGGTGAGGATTCTCCCTATATGACTCGCTCCCCTCGTTCAGACATACGCTTCAGACCCTTCCATTGTCAGTCAACTCTACCCTTTGTAAGAGACTGCTATGCTAAAGCGATTAGGTCCATTCATAACCCCATGGATAGCCGTGCAATGCGCACGAATGAACTGGCGCCGTCAACGCAGATTAATCACCGAGTCGATCGAATCGCCTTCACTTTACTATGCAATCACGACGTTAATCGATTTCCTGTTGTCTTGACCATTGTCATTATTAACGGGTTAATGACGGCATCAGGCGCTATGCTCTTTGGAGGGGGAGTGGGTGAAAGAGCCGATCAAAATGGCTTTTGTATAGGCTTTTTACCCTCTCATCGCTCACTTCGATCCCGTTTTCAATAATTTTCTGGCAAATTATTGTCGGTGTATAATTGTGTGCCTTTCGCGGTTGTTCTGGTGGATCCTTTGTTTCCAGCTGGCTTTACGTTTCGACGCACTGGTCTTGTTCAGAGTCATGAACGTGATGCAAGTGTTAGAGTGATCAAACGCCCATCCACACTCTAGCGGTTCCGTTTTCGTAGAGAAAATGCGAACAGAAAACCCATTTGAAGGAAGATAAACTCACATTTGATCCACCTAAAGCGTTATTTCTCAACTCTCTTAGTACGACCGTGCGAGTGGAACTTACCAGACAAGGCCGTTCATTCTATGCGAAAGAAAACGTTCCCAACGGCCGCAAATCACAACGTCTTGGGAGAGTGTCCAAGCCATAAGTAGGAAGCATGAGTAGGCGGAGAAACTGATGTGCTCAACCCTACCCCCTTAACGTACTTCGAATGTGAGAATCTACCTTCGTATACGCCCTTTCGTTCACAGCTAGCATTTTGGCACAAACGACAGAAAGTCATTCGTGATTAACGCAAGCTCTTGGCGGTATCATTTTAAGATTTCCTGCGAAAAATGGTTACAGCGCCTTTTGAGGTGAAATTACCGTTCCTACCGCGAAATCTTGCACTTAACGTCATAATCACTACGTGCTCAGCACCTCTGTGCTGTCCTAGAGGTGTTTCAATGTTATTGCATTATGTACTAGTGGATAAAACGTGTGTTCATCTTACTTTTCTCCTCGAATGGGCGCTTTGGATGGTGTTCTCCCTACGAAAACGAAACCGCTAGAGTGTGGATGGGCGTTTGCTAGGCTAGTTCGACGCCTTAACACTTGCACTTCGTTCAGGCTTCGGAAGAAGGCGAGCGCGTCGAAATGTAAGCCCATCTGGAAATAAAAGATCAACCATAACTACCTTGAAAGGCATACGAACGTACACTGACAACAATTACTAGGAAAGCCGGTGTTCTATGAAAAGAGAAGCTATAGGCTCTCCGGCAAAAGTTGCAGGAATTCGAAAGTCTGCAAAAGAAAATCTCAATTTAAACAGGGATTTTCTCCCTGCATGGGGTTTTCCAGGTTGTGTAGCAGGCCGTAGACCTTGTACTCGCCAATTTTTATTGTTTGACAGGTCACTAGAAAGTTGACGGTTCTTACTTCTTGCTTGTTCCACTAATTCTTTGGAATTTAATGGCTTTTGTCGCTTAGCTCTGGTGCACGTCGGCCCCGTGGTGGACGTAAAGTAGTAAAATCTTCGCTTGTGGTTTATAATGAATACAAATTTGGGACTTCTTCAGGTTCTACGGTGCTACGATCACGAAGCTAGAGGAGTACCCGAAGCACTGCATACGAATGTGAGTTTGTTCGCTCAACAAGCATGAACGAGGCCGAAGAATACTATCTCGTTGATCAGGGACAAATACGGCAAACACTTCAACGAGCCTGGCTATTTGTCGGTGAAATGGGCGGGCTGTGAAAACCTCTACGCCTTGTTGCCGGCCAGAAGTGTTGTGGCGATGTTTACCGGATCGTATGATCTCCTTGGCAAGCGCATCAGTGAACAGCCGTGTCGAGAAGGTTAGCGCTGCCATTCTATACATTATTTTCAGCCTAAAATGTTCGTCCATTTAGCGTGGAGAGAGATGGAGCAGGACCTTGCCGTACCTCGGCCCACGTTTGACTACGTACCCGAGAAGTACACTAAGATCAAGGTTAGTTTGACTGTAACGGCAAGAGTTGTGGTTTTTAAACCGGAGTATTCGAGCAGACCTCAGTCTACCACCCGAGCTGCCCTAAACCCCGTCTTGATGGCTGCGAAGAGAGCGACAGCATGTGTGACTGTCCGGCGACGGACAGCGATCGATGCGGTCCGAACTCGAAATGCACGAATAGAGCGATCCTTCAGGAGTGTCCTGAGGTAAGCATGGGTTTCTCTGTCTTAAGGGCCTCGTACAAATTTGTAGTCATTTCAGGCTTGTGAAGCGATCGGCAGCGGCTGCAACAACCGAGGTGTCTCTCGGAAGGAGATCAATCCAGCTGTGGAGATCCGTGAAGCGCCAGGGAAAGGCATGGGGGCGTTCGCGGCTCGAGACATCCCGAAGGTAAGCTCTAAGAGTGGTCAAGATGGGAAATCGAACTCCATCTGCATCTCCTACCGGCTGAGCTATGTGCGTACTAACCAAGGATGATTCTCAGGCGTATGTCTAGACGACGAAAACGGATACCACCGAGAATCATCACTCTTCCTATAGTGGAAAAATTTGTTCAATTTTTGAAAAGTCCTTGAACCTACAAAAAACTGAAACCTCACCACTATGGAATCGCACAGTCGCACAGCTCAATACCTTCCAGGCATTGGGTTTGCAGAAAAAATGCAAAAACCCTGTACGGTTGAGGAGTCGAACACCTGGCACCGGAAGGTGTTGCCTTGTGTGACTACACGATTTCATTTATTTATTTATATTGGCGTGTAACATCACACGTGATAATCGATCGAAAAAGGACATGTCAGAGATGAACATCAGACAAACAGTAACACTTAGAAAAATCAATAAGAGGAGGCGGAGAGAAAAAAGGAGAATTTACTTAGCCTTGATGGAGTAAAATAAGCAACTGCAGCTGATTAAAAAACAAATCTGAACAGGGTAGATTCCATCAAATTTAACCAAACATTTTGCGATTAATAAGATTTTGAAAAGCTTGAAGAGACAGTCCTAGGATATCTTCCTCTTCACTAAGTAACTTGTTGAACTCCCGAAGGTTTCTATATGTAAAGAAATTTGACCTAATCTGGGATTTTACCACAGGGATATAAAGTCTGAGCCTACCGCTTCCTGACGTCGTCAGTGGTGCACCAAACAAAGCTACTGGATCAATTGAAACTCTTTTTGTCAGGATCTTAAACATCATACTCAGATCTACTTTCCTACGTCTGTTCGGAAGTTTGAAGGCCAAGGTCTGTGGCCCTCCTAATGCCATTTGGAACGGCTTTATAATCTCTCTCAAAACATCTCATATATAGCTTCTGAGTAAAATTATTTTTGACACTTTCTAGCAGCTCTATGTCTTTATTTTTAAACGGGTTACATACTGTTATTCCAAACTCCACTATAGGGCGAACGTAGGATTTGTAAGCTTGTAAAAGTAATTTGGGTTCATTCATACGCAGAATCTTGAACAACAAATAGGTCTTATAATTTGCTTTCTTCACTAGTGCACTGTAGTGGTTTTTGAAACCGAGGTTGTGCGATATCAAAAAGCCTAAGTCGCGAACGTCCTTGACAGGTTGTAGAGTAGATCCCTGTAAGTTGTATAATATCGTGTGATCTTTGCCTGGAGGTGCAACTATGAGATATTTGGTCTCTTGCGCAGAAAGGGGTAGTTCCCAGTCCCTAGACCATTGATCCATGTAGTTAATTGCTGCCTGTAGGGAGTCTGAATCTTCTTTCCTTTTTATAGGCTTATAAATTTTTATATCGTCAGCATAAGCTTTGCAGGAGACACCAAATCGCGAAATTTCAACATGGAGTTCATAAGTATAAATAACAAACAGCAATGGAGACAGAACTCCACCTTGTGGAACTCCACTGTAAGTTGAAAAGATCGACGAGAATTTGTCTTTTACCCTGACTTGGAACGTTCTGCCCGATAGAAATTCTTTCACCCATCTGACAACCATTGGATGTATTCCTATCATATTCATCTTCAAAAGTAGTTTAGATATAGGGACCTTATCGAATGCTTTCCTAAAGTCAAAATAAACTACATCAGTTCGTACTTTATGTTCAAGGGCAGTGGTACAGTCATTTAAAGCTGTGAGCATCGCAGTTTCAACAGACCTACCCTCTAAAAAGCCGAACTGATTCTCAGATATAATGCGTTGCTCCTTAGGTGTTCTGTTATATTCTTTTTAACAATTTTTTCAAAAATTCTAGCTAAAACCTATGTGATGCTGATGGGCCTATAATTTTTTGGGTCAGAAGCCGGAGATTTCTTCAGAACAGAAGTTATATGTGCATGCTTCCAGCGGGCAGGCACTTCGGCATTCATAAAACTTAAATTGAAAATATGTTCCGGTGGCGACACTATGCATTCACTTATGTTTTTAAGGAAAAGCAAAGGTATGAAGTTAGGAGAAGTCGACGAGGATTTTGGCCAACCTGTTATATGCACTCTGAAATACATTCCCTAGCAAATCAGCTTTCTCGAGACCAGATGTTATTACCTCACCATCCTCCCTAACCAGGTTTGGGATTTCTTTATATTTGTCGCATTTCGAGTTTATATATCTAGACAACGCATTTTTATCTTTTGAACAAATAGCTTTCCGTTCCAAATAGAGGGTAAATTTATGCAAAGCATTGTCAAGCGGTTTACTCAAACGGTCAAAATTTTCCTTATCTACGACGCTGCCAGAACTGTGCGCTTTGTTCCATAGTGAATTTCGTAGGTTCATCATTCTATATAGATAACTGGGCAAATTTTTGTTACTAGTGGGTACTTTCCTAATGGGTACGAACAATTCATTGGAATTCTGCAGGATTGCGAGAAATATTTCGTACAACTCATTAACAGACGTATGGGATCTAAAAATACCAATCCAGTCAATGTTCATAAGATGCTCCCTGATAATTGAGTAGTCCACGGCTTTAAAATCTCTTATGAACCTGAATTCTACTATGTTAACATGCATGGTAACCAAATGCAATAGCACAATGATCGCTATTACCAATGGGTGGACATAGTTTAACTCACCGAACCATGTCACACTTGTTACACAGTATAAAGTCAAGCGTTGAGTTTCCTCTGGTTGGTATAGTAACGAAATGGCTGAGGTCATCAGCTTTGAATGTGTCTCCAATGAGCTTGGATATAGAGCTTGGGCATTTATCAAAGTTCTAACTTGGTAGGTAGAAGGACTTTGCCAAAATGGAGCATACTTTTCTACTACATGATAGGCGGAGATTCTCAATAGCGGTGTTCATTCTTGTCGTTCAGACATACGCCCGAGACCCTTTCCTTGCAGTCTCGTGACTTTGCTCGCTTCACTATATGTCTGGTTTAGGGTGCATTTATAGCGGAGTATGCTGGTGAGCTGATCAGCAACAAGGAGATGAACAGGCGAGTCGCTGAGGTTACAGCTCATCGGAATGCCGAGGAAAAGCACTACATGATGGCGCTGGATTCGCAACGTATTATCGATTGTAAAGAGAAAGGAAACGATGCAAGGTATGTTATCTGCTTTTTGGACATAATTTGGCGCTGAATCCGAGTTCTCCACATAATAATTTGTCTTACTTTGCTAGAAAATTTGTTTCTTGTTCTAACAAGGAAAGATTCCCAACTCAAGGTGGGCTTCTGCGATGCTGTTTTGATAGGATGTATGGCCGTGTGAGAGGAGTCCAGGACCACAGTTAGTTTTTGCTGAACGCTTTTTGAAAGGCCTGAAAAAGAGGTGTGAAAACGTGTGCGCAACACTCATCAACTTCTGTGACACCCCACGAGATGTGCATCGGTGATGCAGTCAGTAGGAGTGTCGCCTCGTGGGAGCACACCGGCGGGTTTTTGAGTTCGAGCCCGCCTACTGCCAACATTTTTGCAGATATTAGTCAGTTACTATAACGCTTTCTCATGATCACAGGGGTCAGTTTTAGACCATAAATGCTTACAACAAACCAAGGCTGTCTAATTGCGCCTTCATATGTGCTAGTTTCTCTTCGTGGGTGGCAGCTGGTTACTTTGATGTTCACCCAGGACCCTTCTCTACACCCACAGATCACGCGTTCTATGAAGAAGAAGTGGTTATTCCTTGCCAGAGAGGAGATTGTTCCTCACTGGCTTTTGTAAGATGCTGCTGGTGTGAGACGCGCTTGTGTTTTACGTGTTTCATAGTTTTGTACCCTAGCTGTTGACTAAAAGTAAAGAGCTATAAGACCTTTTATATCCAAAGAAATTATATGGACCAGGTACGCATCGTTGAAAACTAGTACATATGAAGCCGCAAACAAACATCTCTAGTTTGTTATAAGCATTGACGGTCTAACATTGACTCCTGCAGTACGCGGACTCGAACTCAAAAGCCCGCCAATGTGCTTCCATGAGGTGGCACTCCTATCGAATGCGCCAGCGAGGCACATCTCGTGGGGTGTCATAGGGGTTAATGAGTGTTGCGCACACCTTTCACATCTCTTTCCGGTCTCTAAAAAGAGTTCAGCAAAAACTAACTCTGGTTCTGGACTCCGATCATACGGCCCTATATCCTGCCCAAATAGCATCGCAAAAGCCGACCTTGAGTTGGGAGCCTTGCCTTGTAAGAAGAAGATTTTTGCGTACATCCCTTGCTGTAGACCTGACGCTTCGACTCCGTCGTCGTGATCCCATTAAATGACTGGTGGGGCGAGATTTGGTTCCTCATGACCAAGAGTTCGGCCTGTATTATCATTTCTGATACAAATCTCAGCACAGACGAAGGAGAAGATGAGTTGTCAGGCAAACTCACACAGTATTGCACCACTGGCATGTAGTGGTCGTGCAACCACCCGAAGAAGTCAAGAACCCGGCAGCAAATGGTACTCACCATACTGTCATAAATCCCACGATAACGCATCCTTTTGGTCATTGCGTAGTTCGCAGAACAGGGCAAACGATAGAAGACCAGTTGTGGTGGACAGATGTTTGTCACTATTTTTTTTCGGGAAATTTAGGACTCCTTGAGCGTTTTCTAGGTGAAATCTCTGCGCCAAAATCTTACACTCAATGGGATAATAGATTTTCGGGCACGAGATAGAGAATTCATCTAGGAAAACGCTTGAAGCGTTTCATATTAATTGAGCAAAAAATCCAAGAGTGACAAATGAGAAGAGCTCCATAATTGATGTTCTGCAGTTTCTCTGCTCTGTATGCCATGCAGTCGCAGGGAAGGACGTGTTGTCGGGGAGGTTATGGCAATATAGTGCATAGCATTCAGAACAGACGCGTGGAGCGCATTTGAAGGAGGTGTCGGTCGCTGCTTGCACCCGATACCAGGTTCATGTCGCAGATTTCCCACCTAGGTCAACCAAGCCTTCCATCCCTCTAGGTCCGTGAATTG
Organism: Heligmosomoides polygyrus bakeri; assembly: GCA_947359475.1. Lineage (NCBI taxonomy): Eukaryota > Metazoa > Nematoda > Chromadorea > Rhabditida > Heligmosomidae > Heligmosomoides > Heligmosomoides polygyrus. The sequence goes on from OX375868.1 coordinate 10,900,691, forward strand.
GTATCAGGCTTACCTGGGAAGAATGAAGCGCTGTGTTGTTCAGCGGCTGGCTACAGTCATTGTCTGGCTAAATAAGCGTTCAAATCGCCTCCACGACATACCGTAGAAGTGGAATACGTAGCGCCTTCCAAAGGGGATTGGGCAACTCTGTCCTTTATTCTTCAACATTTATGTCATTCACTATTGGGCTCTGCTGATGGCACAGTCGTAGGAGACGGCTGCTGTCGTCTGTGTCTCGAATCACGTTCTTGTTTCGGGCGTCCCGGCTATGCTATCCAAACCTTCCATCCCACCGGGGTCGGCGAATTCGTATCAGACATGTCTTGGAAAGATAAAACAATGACCTGTTCTTCTGTTTCCCTTCGCAAGTCATCGTATATAAAATACGCATTCAAAGTGACTCCACAACATCCCATAGAAATAGAATGCGTGGCGCTTCCAAAAAAGGTTGATTAACGCCAACATTTTTCCTTTATCCTTTTATACCATTTTCAGTTGAAATTCAACGTTTTTCAAAGCAAATTCAACGACTTTCGAGTCAAATTTCACGTCTTCTTTGCAAGTTGTACGTCTCAATGTTTACTTCTCATAAAATAGCATCTCAAAAAAAGGCTATCCAAAGAAAATTAGAGATAACTTAAAAGTTTTGCAAGTCAAGTACTCCAGTACATGGTAATGAGATGCAAGTACAAAATAAGCAAATTAAGTAATACAGCTATACTGTACGATAAACATAACAGCAATACAACAATAACTATTAAAGATATCACAATGAGCAAGTGAAAGTAATTCATGCACTGTTGAATCTTCGCCATGCAGCTGGAGGAGGGCGTAGTTTGCACGATCTTGCTGGGATACTGAACGAACACACCCTTCAATAACTTCGGCCAGCGCCCTCTCCGCGACCGGATTGCTTAGGAGGTGCCTCGCCGTAGTCTTCATTTTTGAAAATAAAGAATGTTTTCCGCAGGATTAAGCATGTGGTAGTATGGCGATAAAACTTTAATGTGTAAAATTGTCCCGTGATTGTTCACAGGTCGTCTGCTTTGCTAATCCTGGCGTTGTGCATGACCATCCAAGCGCCATTCATTTCTTCGTTGCTGCGAATTCGGTTCAAAGGTCCATAAATGAACTTGCAAAATTTGGCACTGTTATAGGTGCCATCCCTGATAATTTTTTCATGTTGTCTGCAAACTTGGCAAACCACCCAATGACAAGAGAGAGTTTGGGGGGGGGGGTCCATTTATATGATACAGGAGAAGATTCCAGAAGAACGTTGAGTTCGTTTTCAAAACGTTGAATTTGATTTGGAAAAGTTGAATTTGTGTTGAAAAATGTTGAATTCGATTTGAAAACGTTGAATTTGTTTCGAAGAAGGTTGAATTTGATTTGAAAAACGTTGAATTTCAACTGAAAGTGGTATATACTATAGTCTTTTGGGTTCTTGACCGACTTTTTATGATAGTGCTATTGGAACACGCCAGCAGTACAACATTTTGTGAGTTTGTTTGACAACTAAAGATTTATCGTATGTTCTCACCTTTGGATCATAAAGGATTACGTGGGTTTAGCACTAGGAGAACGCGAATCTTATGCGTTGAGCCATTACTAGGACTGAGAACGGCGATGGAGTCGGGGCCTCAGACCTGTACTATAATTCCATCTGAAATTCTCGTTGATAGTATAACAAGAGCGCATAGTGAGAATGTCATGGCTTCAAAATGAAAAAAAAAAACGTGGAGCTCTAGTTCTGCTTATTTTTGGATTCCTCAACCATTCGTGCAGTCCGAATTGCAAAGTGGAGACGGTGTACGTGGTGGTAAGCAGAGTAAAGCGACCCAATGGATTCGTTGTTAAGGTAGGGACATCAGATCTCAGTTTCCTTACATCTTTTACGTTCCTCAATGTAGATATTCTCTATCTTTTCAGTACGATAAGCGTATTATGATCTCTACCACGGAGGATGTTCCAGCAGGTCAGTCTTCATTCTTTTTCTCTATAGGTCCATGTATAACGGTCTAGTCGCACTTCGAATCATGTAAGCATTCGCCGTAAAGTCCATGTGATTCGATTAGTGCCGTGATTAGTCGGCTTGCATGTCGCCGGCTACACCAATATTCTTCGCCCGGAGCTTCAGCGGCCTTCCGGCTGTTAATCGTCTGGCTGGGGCTTCACCCCATATCTTAATACTATTAGGTTGTCCCATAAGTTCCCGCCGTTTTTTTTCAACGATTCATTGCGGATTTCGCCGACGGTCTCCTGCATAGCACTATACATCTTTCGAAAGAGAATGATTTGCTCTATGAGAGCATGTATTGCATTTCTTTTATCATCCTCAATTTTGTCAATCTTTAGGTCGTTAAAGTGAAAAGGTTCTTCTCTTCGCTTAGGTTTGAAATTTTTTGCGCAGTTTTTCATAGCATTTGGAAGACAATGTTCTGTACTACAAGAATACGTGTTGATCCTATTTGCTTACTTGTCCTCTATTGATTTTTAGGCCATCAAATTGGGACGTACGACTTTTCCGTCCGCATTTTTACCGACAGCTCGGTTCTGTGGTTGAAGTTTTTTGCTTGGTGTTATATGTCGTTCGAAAGAGGATGTCTTGCTCAATAAGAATTTGTGTTGCGTTAATTTGCTCATGCTGATTTCTGTCGAATATCAACAACTGAACAAGGAGGAGTTGTTGGTGAATATGATTTTTCTCTTTTTGGGATTTTGTTGATATTCGACAGAAATCAGCATGAGCCAATAAACGCGACACAATTTTTTTTATTTATAGAACAAGACATTCCCTTTCGAACGACATATATCACCGAGCAAAAAAGTCCTACCACATAGCAGGAGCTGTCGGTAAAAATAAGTAATCTCCTTCCGACGTCCCAATTTGGTAGCCTAAAAATCAATAAAGGCAAGTAAGCAAATAAGACCGTCACGTATTCTTGTATTACAGAACATTGTCTTACAAATACTATGAAAAACTGTGTAAAAAATTCCAAACTTTAGCGGAGAGAACAACTGCGCAGATGGTTACTTTTTCACTTTTCGCTTTAACGACCTAAAAATTAACAAAATTCAGGATGAAAAAGAAACGCAATACATGCTCTGAGAGAGCAAATCATTCTTCTTCGAAAGTTGTATAGCGATATGCAAGAGACCGCCGGCAAAATCCGCAATGAATCGTTGAAAAAAACGGCGGGGACTTATGGGACAGCCTAATACATCATATTGACAGCAGAAGTTCTTTTCTTCTTCAACCCTCCTTACCTCTATTACAGTTAAAAAGTGACGGGGAATTTAATATATAATAGAATAGGATAGTAGAATATGGTAGGGTTTAGTATTTAAAACAGTTCTTAGGAAACCTGTCCGCCTACCATTGCATTCATGCGATTTGAACTCCAGTGTGCCAGGTCTCTATGTGCCGACAGACAGAGGTACTGATAGGCATACGCTCAAGCATTTCCTCGCTTATTATGTAGTGTTGTGCGATCTACACTCCGAAATATATGAGATGAATCAATGAATATTGGTCGGCTGTTCGGTACAGCTCAGGAGGGATTTCCGTTGTATCAGGTTGGTGCATAAGTTCTCGGACATTTGGGGCTTGAAATATTTATTATCACAACACACGAACAACAATGTCAAATCATTTGAAGTGACCACCCTTTACATCAATTGGGTTTCGCCAACGTGCTGGTGAGTCATGGATGCCTTTTCTCCAAAACGTGGCCGGTTGTGATTCGAAAAATGTGAGCAGTGCCTCCTTGACATCCTCTCGGTTCCTAAATTGCTGGCTGTCCAAATAGCGTTGAAGGCTTGAAAACAAATGATAATCAGAAGGAGCGAGATCTGGTAAGGTGGATGTGGAAGAACGGTCCATCCGTAGTCCGCCAACTCAGCCGCCGTCGCTCTAGCAATATGCGGTCTAGCGTTGTCCTTTTGAAAATACACCTTCACTTGCTCTCCTCGTGTGGTTTGAAGGTGGGCCCTCAACTTCCTCAGTTGGTTGACGTAAACCTCTGCCGTCACTTATCCCTTCATCCAGCAGCTCCCAGTATTCTACGCCAAAAACGCTTTACCAAATGCATGGCATCACCTTTTTCACGTGAAGGTCGGGTTTCGGAACGTCCTCTGCCTCTCCAGTTGCTTCAACCCACTGTGCACGCCGGTGATAATTAGAGGAGAGTATCCACTTCTCATCCCCGGTGACAAGGTTGTCCAGCCATCCGTGGGTACGTCTGAGGGTAAGGAGAGACAGAGCGACGTCGGCTCTGCGATCCATGTCATGTTGTGTCGAGTCGTGAGGTACCCAGCGACCCAATTTTTGCACCTTGCCAATCGACTTCAATCCTCGAACGACTGTTGAGTGACTAACACCAGGAGTGCTTGATAGTTCGCGAGTGGTTTGGTATGGGTCCGCTTCCACTTTACTTCGGAGGCCATCCAAATCCAGTGTCATCGGGCGCCCTTCTCGTTCATTGCCTTCAACGGAGAATTCACCAACTGCAAACTTCGAGAACCACTGGTACAAAGTACTTCGAGCAGGAGCACTCTCGTTGTAAACATCGTTCAGGCGACGATACGATTCGTTGGCATTGAGGCCAGATTGATGCAGGAATAACATGACGTGCCGAATATGCGTCTCAGTTGGGATGAATTGCTTAGCCATAATAGCTGACGTTAACAACGCAGAAGTAAATGTTAGGAACGGTTTTGTAGCCCTTTCCTTCCCTATCGATCGACCATTTACGCGTTGCTACATGTGAGAAATTTGGCGGGAAAATGAGCTTTCAATTCAGGAGGGGTCAAATGTCCGAGAACTTATGCACCAACCTAATAGTTAATCGGAGCTGTACCGCTCAGCTTCTCATCTCTACGACATGTAGCATAGTGGATGACGTCTGTGGCAAATCTTCTGACTCCAGACGCTCACTGCACACAACGTCTAACATCTTTTATTGATGCGGACGGTCGTGACACGACATTTATAACAATTCTTCCTGAATTCGTGCGCTCATTGCGAAGGATATACAGGGTGCCTCAAAAAAAATGTACACGCTGTTTGAAATGTGTTAACTTTTCTCACAGTAAAGTTGCTGAAGAAGTTAAGAGGTCATATGGAAGCATAGGAAAATAGAAATTTTCTGACATATAAGCGGTATGGAATGCGCCACGCACTCGTCTGAAACCTTGCATTTTACACTCGATTGATTGTGTTTCGCTCGATTACTTGTCATACCTTGTTCAGAAAGTGTCCGTTTCGACTGATTTGTGCTTCTTTTTCTTTTAAGGACTAAAGCTTGAAAACATACTACGCCTTGAGAAAAGTGCAGGGTATCCTAAAAATGCATGTACTGTTTGAAAGGTCCTAACATTGCTGCTAGTGAAGCTTTCAAAGTTGTTGTTTGAGACTCTTATGAAACCACAGGGTAACAAGATTTCCGTGGCGTGTAATTAGTCAGGATTGCGCCATGCTCCCGTTTGAAACCTTGCATTTCGGACTCGATTGATTGTGCGTGGGCTGAATGTTTGTTACAATCTTGTTACTACTTGGCCTGATTAATCTGTTCTGTGCCTTTTTAACCCTTAGTACATGACAATCACGTGAAAGACATGCGAGTTTATTTATTTCACGATTTAAATGAGAACAGGATCCCATTTTCCAAGACGGATTCTGTGGACTGATGAAACATCATTCAAGCTGAATGGAGAGGTTAATCGGGATAATTGCGGCTACTGGGCGAGGAAAACGTTAAAAAAAGCACAGCACAGGTTAACCTGGCCAAGTAGTAACAACATTGTAAAAACAGTCAGCCCATGCACAATCAATCGCGTCTGAAATTCAAGGTTTCAGACGTTCACTTGGTGCAATCTAGACTGTTTGCACCTCACAGAGATCTCGTTACCATGTGCTTTTGTATGAATTTCAAAAGCTTCACTAGCAGCAATGTTGGAACCTTTCAAATAGTATCTGCATTTATCAGGATACCCTGCACATTTCGCAAGCAGCAGTCTGTTTCAAAGTTTTACACCTTAAAAGGAGCACAAATCAGTCGAAACGACCACTTTGTGAAGGAAGTGTGACAAGTATTTAAGCGAAACACAATCAGTCGAGTGTAAAATGCAAGATTTCACGCGAACGCATGGCGCAATCCACACCGCTCATATGTCAGAAAATTTCTTTTTTTCTAGGCTTTCATATGAGTCCTTAACTTCTTCAGTACCTTTACTGTGAGCGAAGTTATCACCTTTCAAACAGTACATTTTTTGAGACACCCTGCATAGAAGGGCGACGCACGGCTCATATCAATTCAAACGAATTTTCATTTGATTGATCGGCCATACCTCCACCTTCACGACGATTTTTGACGCCTCGCGAGTATAAACCCCTAAGGGTTCATGTCTAATAGGAATCCCAATACCACCGGACATTGCTTTTCATTATTCAGACACCGTGTTATAGGCACCGAGCTCTGCTTCAACTACCAGATGAGGCAGTACAATCTCGGCTGTCCGCTGCCAGACTGCAAGTGTGGTGCTCCGAACTGCACGGGTACATTGGGTTCGACGTCCTCGGCAGCCAGTCAGGCAGCAGGTATTACATTTCGCAGTGGAAGAAGCTCGATCATTAGATCATTCTTCCATGTAAAACCTCGTTTAGCCTCTGAGAACAACGACGATGAGGAGTCTCCAAGCACTAGTAGTGTTACTAAGAAGCGGAAGAAAGCGGCGACTATCAAAAGGACTAGCAAGACAGAGCTCCAGCAAGAACCACCGGAGAAGAAGCCAAAGTCGCGATCTCGTAGATCTGCGCCAAGTGCTGCTGAAGTGTCGCCACATACAGACAGTGACAAAAAGGAGGAAAATCTGGTGCCGAATGGTCGGGTCAATCGGCCAACAGTGGTGTTCAAGAGAGCGTCGTCGGCTTCTTCGAAAACTGACATGGTGAGCCGACTCTTACGCGGGGTTTGTACTTTTATTATCATGCGGCTGTAGAAGAAGAACTACCGATATCGATTAGGTAGCATTGATAATCGATGCTGGCAGTATTGTACTTTACGGACTCCTCTGGATGAGGAGAGCTCGAAATTTTTTCACTCAAACTTCGCCTAGGGGGGTTGTTTGGGGTGCTGACCACGAATCTGACATCCGTTTTTGAAATTTCGGCCGATTACGGTAGGTTACGGTAGGTACCGGTGACTAAGGCTGTCGAGGTCGTAATCACCAATTTCGCCCAAACTTCACCTAGAAGGGTTATTTGGGGTGCTCGTCACGAATCTGACATTCGTTTTTGAAATTTCGGCTGATTACATTAGGATACGGTAGGTGCCGTTGACTAAGGTTGTCGAGGTCATAATCACAAATTTCGCCCAAACCTCCCCCAGGGCGGTTATTTAGGGTGGTGATCACGAATCTGACATCCGTTTTTCGTTTTACGCTAGAGTATGGTAGGTTACGGAAGGTACGGGTGACTAAGGTCACCGATTTCGCCCAAATTCCAGCGTAAAACAAAAAACGGATGTCAAATTCGTGATCAGTATCCCAAATAACCCCCCCCCCCCCCCCCCAGGTGAAGTTTGGGCGAAATTAGTGATTATGACCTCGACAGCCTTAGTTACCCGTACCTACCGTAACCTACCGTAATCGACCGAAATTTCAAAAACGAATGTCAGATTCGTGACGAGCACCCCAAATAACCACCCCGAGGGCGAAGTTTGGGCGAAATTTTTTTTTCGACCTCTCCTCGTCCTCTGGAGTTCGTAAAGTGCAATAGTGTCTCGATCCTTTTAGTGATAAAGGCCCCTATACAATAGATCGAAAGATATCGGGTAATAGCTCTGCAAAACTCGATATGCATTTTTATTCGAGCGTCGAGTCGCTCCTGGCGCTCCGTTCGCGGACTATAAGCAGACCTAATGCGGCGCCATCCGGCGGCTGGTCTACAAAACCGTCACTCGCTAGATGTCATTTTCGTCATTCTAGGATAACTGTGCTGGTTTTTCAGAAACCAGATCCCATATTATCGCCAGTGGTGCGTCGCCAGAGGACAAGAAGGACGCTGAATGGTCTAAAAGGTACATAGCTCAAGAATAGTCCTACGCTTGTGCACATTTCGTATGTTTTTTCTTCATTTTAGATGAAAGTTCTGAGAATATGAGCAACGACACGTTATTGAAGAGAGCGCTTTTGAAAGGAGAGGTGAGTTTCGGGAAGGGCGGGGTGTTATCGCCTATTGAGTTTTCTTTAGAAAAAAAAACTGTTGTTTTCTAGGCGTTAGAGAGACGTCCCAGCCCGTCGCCACAAGAGAGCAATGAGGTGTTGAACGGTGGGTTCAGACTTGTTGAAGTTACTTTATGAGTGGACGTGGTTCAATGGCCTTTGTAGCGTTTGAATTCTTAGTAGTTGGTCGAAGATCGTATCTGGAGTGGAGTGCAAGTATGCAGGGATTCATGTGGATTTAATACGAAAGGGCACATAGCTGCCGCACAATAAACAACGAAAGCAGGCACGGGCTAGAGAGGGAACAACCTTTGTACTCGGATACTAAATAAATTTCAATGATGCCGGGGGGGGGGGGGGGGAATACGGCATTAGAAACCTCGCGCTTCGAATGGCGTCGAGAACTGAAAAGATTTCGAAACAGTGCTTCCGCTGGATTTTCGCCGTTGCGAGTGACACTGTAATGCTCTTCGCGCGCTGTTTGGTGTGGCTGCGGCCAATATGCAACAGCCGTCAATTTACCAGCGCGGCATCCTTCACCGCGTCCTTCGTGAATCACAAGGGCCGTTAAGTTTCTGGCAAGGAGCCGATTAGGTAAATCTGCGATAGCGATTTACGGACTCCTTCGTTGTTGAATCTGTGCCCTGGTGAGGGCGAGTGAGTGGGGGTAGCATTAACAGTTGTCCCACTGAAATGGGCGGAGTGTTCATGCGGTCCCGTAGCGATTACCTGACACTGTCAGTACTGGTTCGGGCAACAACTAGATACTTTTGGGGGTCTAGTCGCAAGTAAAACCAAGAAATTCGGCTGAAATTGCCTTGGAGAAGTGATGTCTGTCATGGGTTCCCTTGTTTTAGGCCTATATGGGGACGGGGATTTTGTTCAGTTGGAAGTATCCGATGGTGGTTTCATGGTTGAAAGCATCGTTTGCTATGAATTTCAATTTCAATCTTGATACAGGCCTTTCCTATACGCTCTGTTTATAGTCCGAGACGACCATTTACAGCGTCGAAATTGAGCTGCCATAGGGTTGAGCGGCGCGAAAGATCGATATGCAAAACATTTGAATCGATTAATGGCATGAACAGCAAAGTATTAGGGTATCCAGAAAGTATCCGCAAAAAACTTCGCAATGTTCCAGATTTTTTCTAGAATGTTCTGAAGATTTCAGCATAAGTGCTATATGAAGACACTATCCTGCTGTATCTGCATAGCATATCCAGCTCCATCTTCTTTGCCTATTTCACTGTACGATGGCCGAGCTGTCTACCCATATTAGACACGTGCTCCTTTACGAGTTTAAATCTGGGCACTCTGCTGCAGAAGCCTATCGAACTCGTGTCGTGTATTCGGCTCTGAAGCTCCTTCTCTACGGTCTGTGTATAGCTGGTTCGACCGCTTCAGAAGCGGGAACAGGAGTCTCGAAGATGAGCCTCGCTCTGGTCGATCGACGCCGATATCCTTGGATGAACTGAGGAAACTGGCGGAGCAGCATCCATATGAAGGCATGCGTTATTGTGCTGCTGCTCTTGGCTGTTCCCGATCCACCGTGGACAATGGACTACGATCTTCCGGAATGGTTAAAAAGCTCGGTCAGTGGCTCCCACACGAGCTGACCGACGACAACCGGCGAAGACGTCTGGGCCTATGCACTCAGCTGCTCTCCCGAAGTCGCACCTTCAACTGGCTGGACGCCATCGTCACAGGAGACGAAAAGTGGGTCCTCTACTTAAACCACGCTCGTAAACGTGCGTGGTGCCAACGCGATGAAGTGCCGAAATCTTTCGTAAAAGGCGAAATTCATGCGAGGAAAGTCATGCTGAGCGTCTGGTGGGGAGTTTATAGGATCTACCATTTCGAGCTGCTGCCTGATAGCACGACTGTCACTGCCGAGGTCTACGCTACCCAACTGCAGAGAATGGCCGGCAAGGTGCGCAACGAACAGCCCAGGCTCGACAAAGTTCGCTTGCTGCACGATAGCGCGCGCCCACACATCGCGAAGACGACTTCTCAGAGAATTCCGGAACTCGGATGGGAAGTTCTGCCGCATCCACCGTACAGCCCAGATCTGGCCCCAAGCGACTACCACCTTTTTCGATCACTTCAGCATCATCTGGAAGGGAAGCGTTATGAAGATCTGACCACCTCGAAAATGGCCTCCGAGCTTTTTTCGCCTCCAAGTCGCCGGATTTCTACGCCAGAGGAATTCGAAGTCTTGTGGAACGTTGGCGGAGAGTAGTCGATATTAATGGAAATTATTTGGTTGATTAATAAAATGTTGATAAAAAATTGTGTTATTTTGAAAAAAATTGTCGTATTTTTGCAGATACTTTCTGGACACCCTGATAGTAATGGCGTTAGCCGTTTCGCATGCTTTATTGCAGTGCCATGATTAGTCATACAGTTGGGGCCTGTTCATACTCCTTGAGTGGGTGGGAAGAGCAACAGGTTGTCCTGTCAAAGGATACATATCGGTTTTTGCTCGGCGATCGCTTGTGATTAATCCATCTGGCACTATTGTACTTTCGGGACTACAAGGTCGAGGAGAGGTCGAAAAAAAATTTCGCCCAAACCTCGCCTAGGGGGGGTTATTTGGGGCGCTGATCACGAATCTGACATCCGTTTTTGAAATTTCGGTCGATTACGGTAGGTTACGGTAGGTACGGGTGACTAAGGCTGCCAAGGTGATAACCACCGACCTCGCCCAAACTTCGCCTAGGGGGTTATTTGGGGTGCTGATCACGAACCTGGCATCCGTTTTCCGTTTTACGCTGGAATACGGTAGGTACGGGTGACTAACGTAATGGTCACCAATTTAGCCCAAACTCCAGCGTAATACGAAAAACTGATGATGTCAAATTCGTGATCAACACCCCAAATAACCCCCCCCCCCTCCAGGCGAAGTTTGGGCAAAATCGGTGATTATGACCTCGGCAGCCTTACCAGGAGACTATCTCAACGGTAGGTCGGAACGGCCCAAGTGTTGTATATGGACAGAATCGCCTGTCTCTGGGAAACAACAAAACGCAAATATCTCGACCCCAATAGAACTCTGCGCAGAGTTAGGGACGGCAGAAATTGGGCCGTTGGCGGCGTTAGCCCTATGACTGCACGCGGAGGGCGAGCTCACGTTGGCTGGAGACAGCGATTATGGGAATTACGCCGCCCCTCTACGCACTGCGCCACCATCGCTCACTCGTCATCGCTGTTTCCAGCCATCTTGAGCCCGCCCTCCGCCTCCAGGCATAGGGCTAACGCCGCCAACAGCCCAACTTCCGTCGTCCCTAACTCTGTGCAGAGTTGTATTGGGGTCGAGATATTTGCGTTTTGTTGATTCCCAGAGAAAGGCGATTCTGCCCATATACAACACTTGTGCCGTTCCGACCTACCGTTGAGATAGTTTCCTGGTTAGTTACCCGTGCCTACCGTAACCTACCGTACTCCAGCGTAAAACGAAAAACGGATGTCAGATTCGTGATCAGCATCCCAGATAACCCCCTGGGCGAGGTTTGGGCGAAATTTTTTTTCGCCCTATCGACCTCTGGAGTCCCGAAAGTACAAAAGTGCCGGCTGCCCTGTCAAAGGATACATATCGGTTTTTGCTCGGCGATCGCTTGTCATTAATCCTTCTGTATGTTTTCCACGAGCATCTCAATCGGTCCAGTAGTTTCTGTCTCGGACTATGAATAGTATCAAGAAAGTATGAACGGGCTTTTAGTTGCAAAGCTCTAACGCTCTGCTGTTTCAGGCTTGAGAAGAGTTCATCGACTAGCCGTAGAATTCAGTTCGCCAAGTAAGGTTGCTTAGGAGCCGTCGTCCGTTGAGGGCTGACTGATTTGGCATGTCACTTTGTGTTGTTGATTTGTTGATTTCTAGGAATAAGCGTTGCACTATATTATGCATCATCCTCGGCATTATATGTGGTTTTAGGCGTATTTAAAGTATTGTTAGGGTAATGATGAATCGATTTCTGCCTCTACCTCGATTCGCCTTCCTCTTCTTGGCATCGATGGACTTTCGTGTAATCTGCACTTCGGATCCTCATCGTCAGTGCGTCGCTTAGGTATCTTGCTCGGACGAGCTCTCCCCACACTCTCTCCATCCTAGCTGCCAGATCATGCTTCTTCTAAGAGATATCGAGTGCTTTCTGCTCTATTTCTGTTGTTTATTCGATTTCTGGTTTATAAACAGCCTTCATGGAAGGTGTTTGGGTGTGCGTATATGTTTGTGAGTCTCTCACATCTCTTGCAGTCATAACAGCTCGTTTATATCTTTCTAGCAATGGGGTGGTTCGCTCGATTTCTCAGAGTGACTCACCTCGTCGCCGGCGAAGTGTAGACGGGAGCTCAGCTTCATTTTTTTCATTGTGTCATGTATCAAAGACGTCTCGTTATCGCTGAAACGTTCGACGGCGCGATCTCGTATAGGATGCTCTTTGAGGCAACCGCCTGTGTTCGGTCAACTGCCTATGTATTTAGATCATAAAATTATATTCCATGTGTTGCATTAATTGTGATGGATTCGGTTCAGTCCGGTTCATTCGAGCAGCTCATCATCAGTAAACTGCATCATTTTGTCACAAATCGAGGGCGAGGAGGCGCTTTGTCTCCATTCGAGCGAACCTACGCGCGGTAAGGTAATAAATCTCACAATAAATGATGAAGGACGAAGTTAATCAATCCCATTCGGGATGCGCCCCGCATTCTACTTCTACGGGGTGTTGTGGAGGCGTTTATAGAGTGGTTTACGGTGGTCAACCGATAGGTAAGACTGTGTTTCATTCGCACTTAATTTGTGAGATTGCGTAGGAAACGTCAGATTGCAAATGTTACGAGCGAAGCAAATTGATGACGCTCGGCCGAGAGTCGTTGGATACACCGCCCTCAGAAAGGAGCGGGGCGAGGAGCGCGCCAAGGACAAGATGTCCGGGTCTCTGCCTTCACATGGAGGCACCGCATTTCTAATCACTTCCCTTGGCCTGCATCTCTATCCTGAACTGATTTCGTTCTTGAGACAAGAATCAGAATCTTGTTCATCATATTTGGAAGAAAAGAGTTTTCAGCTGCAGCGCCAAGGCTTCCTTCAGGTCCCGCCAATGTAGAACTGACCGGAATTACCCATAGTTCTAGTTGAGGCGAAAATTTAAGGAATTTTGGTGAAAATTGAAAGAATCTAGAGAGAAGAGCGACGTTCTCCTTTCCTCAACTGCCTCCATAACCGAACCGACTGGAAAATGACTTCAGAGTTACCCGAGATGCGCTTCCCAGTCGTCCCCTATCAGTTGTTAGATTTTTGGACGATGTCACGCCAATTAACGACGGTTTCGAGCGTAGCAAACTTGTCCAAATAGGGCGGCACCGGCAGGGCGGGAAGTGAGCGGCGGGCAGCACGGAGCACCGAACGACCGCCCCCCCCCCCCCATGACGCTCTTGATGACCGGAGGAAAGTAGGTCACCTCAGGGCCTGGTCCTGTCACCTACCGGTAAAATCCAGACGACAAGTGACATGAATGTACATTTCTATTTCACCGGGAGTTCACCAGCAGATGACCACTAGGGGTGCCATAATTACGCTCGCAGCAGCTGTGCTTCATCGTCCTACATAAGCGTCGAATATTGTCCTGTTCAACTTGCAGTACTAAATTTTGTGTTTAGATGGAGAATATCCGTTCTGGAGGATCCAACACCACGGATTCTCCAGAAGCCATAGAAGAAGGGTTAATCTGTGGGTAGAATAGAGTTTGGGAAAGAGATTTATTCAGAAAAAATTTATTAGAAAAAGAAATACAGGGCAATTCAGTGGTACCAGTCTCACATATGTACAACAATATAAACCCAAAGGACCTTGTTTGCTCATTGGACGGGCTGTCGAGTTCTCAGCTGGACAGTAACGGCTTCGGGAGCGACTGTCATCGATCCTCTGAGTGTTAGTGTCTCCTGTAATGGAGGCATCATGAAGAGTTCCCCTCGAAGGAACTGGCACTAAGGAAGCTGGAGAAGAGGCCGCTTGGGTATCATCAAATTGTAAAGGCAGTGCAGTGGATGCTCATGTCAGATCCAACGACCTAGTCAGTGTTTCATTACCTCTGTATTCTTCGTGGCAACGATGTCGAATCGTTGAAGAAGATGAGCGAGCACGAGCTTTTCCTCCATTTGGGCGAGCCGCATTCCGATACACTGCCTTGGCCCGAGGCCAAATGACAGAAACGCTGCTTGGGGTCTATCGGGAGCGTCTAGCCATCTGAAAACGGAACTGTAGGTTGACGAGTGGTTCTTCTACAAAGAATTGCTGGATCTAGCCTAGTCCGAGGGGCGGGAGAACAGAATTAAACATTATGTGAAAAATTGACTTGATACTCACTGAACGAATTGAAGAGAACAGAATAGGGCCTAAGTTGACAAATTTCAGCAAGGAAAAAAATGACATATGGTTTCACCGCGGTTGTAAACAGACAACGTTCTGCGTCCCCTCATTATGATTGATCCGGGTTATAACATGTCAGGCGTCCTTGCTCTGAAAGAAAGCGAAAAGGCCTATAAAACGCGAATAAAACGGGTGAGAAGGATAGAAAAGCGAAGAAAGGTTACAAGCAAAGGGAACGTAAGAATTAGGGTCCTGAGAAAGGATTTAGACCTGGTGGAACATCAAGCCGAAGCTTTCTTGATGTCTTTTGCCGACAGTTCTTCCTTGCCTTGCCCTCAGCACAATTCCAATTCTACCTTTCCCGTCCACGGATCTCCCTCGATAGAGAGCCTTCGGGCTCTCTTCTTAAGAGGGATCTCGGGCCGCTTGTCGCAGGGCCACGTGGCGCGTCCCCGGGTGGTGGATAGGGAAACGAAAACGCGAACCAATGCGACCCTGTACTGCCCAGAGACGCAGGTGGGATGCAGGAGATGGACTCCTTGCTCCTGCTGTGTCGGGTCGACGCGTTCCTTGTGCGTGGGAGCGGCATGTTCATGCACAGTGTGCGTGGATGTGTCCGTGACTGTGCGGATTGTAACTGTGTCGGCTCGGCCAAAAGCTTGCACTCGGTAGAGTGAGAGTACATCGTAAGGCGATTCGAGGCCGCCTCAAAAGTCTCGCCCCGTCCCTTCGGGCAGTCTGGCTGGCTGTCCGGAGTTCTTCGAATGCACGACAGAGCCTGACTAGCTACCCGTGTTGTATTGCAGTCAAACACAGCAGCACTAAAGGGCCTCATTCCCCTGATCCCGGAAAAGCCCCCATTTCTGCAGCGATGGGAGGGACGAGTACGGAGAGGCTGCTAAAATCTCAGGGCCTAACCAGGCTGCGCAAATTGAGAAGGACTAGGATGACGATCTGTACTTACAACGCCCGCATGCTTGTATCGGAAGCATCCGTCGAGGACCTGATGATGCAAGCCAGGAAGATCAAGTACGACATCATCGGACTGACCGAGACGAGAAGACACCACCCCCTACACGCCTACGACTCCGGAGAAGAACTGTTCCTCGGAACATGCGACAGCAGGGGAGTAGGCGGCGTTGGTGTCCTCGTCACACGCACTTGGCCATGAACATCGATTCGTACGAGTCTCTGACAAGCCGAGTCGGACGTCTGCGACTGAAGCGATGTGGTTCCGTGTCAGCTTTGACTGTGTTCGTCGTGTATGCCCCAACATCCGACTACGACGACGAAGAGGTCGAAGCCTTCTACGTGGAGCTGGAGAAGTTCTATAAGGAAGACCACACCTTCTACAAGGTGATCGTCGGTGACTTCAACGCCAAGATCAGTTCACGAAGGTCGCCGGAAGAACTTCAATCGGAATCCACGGTTTGGAGTGGAACGAGCAAGGTGAAAGGCTGTCTGAGTTTATCATGTCGACAAAGACCATCCATGGAAACTCGCAGTTTCAGAAGCCTCCCTCCCTACGATGGACATGGGAATCCCCCGGTGGCCAGTTCCACAACGAGATCGACCACATCATCTTCAATCGCAAGTATTGCCTGACCGACGTCTCCGTTGTCCCCAAGTTCTACACGGGATCGGACCACCGCCTCCTTCGCGCAAGGTTCCGCTTTTCGCGTCAAGGAGAGAAGGCCGCGAAGTTCAAGAAGAGGAGTCCCAGACCGACCATCGACCTCTACACCTCTCTTGCCGGCCTTTGGGAAGATGCCATCATGGACAACGTCGACGAGGAATACGACCGCTTCGTCCACCATCTCCACGATAGCGCCAGAGAGCCGAGAGCTTGAAGACCACCAAGAGACGCCTGTCTCCGGAATTTCTCGAGATGATACGCCAGCGTGGAGCAGTACGAGCGTCAGGCAACTACCAACTGACGTCCGACCTTGCGAAGCTATGCAGAGAGTCGATAAAGGAGGATCTTAAGGAGAGAAGGGCGGAAGTGTCGGCTGAAGCTGCAGAGGCAGAGTTGAGCATCCGCAATGCCCGCCGAAACTTCGCCAACTTCAAGAGCAAGATGACCGCTCTCCGACGTCCCGACGGAACCGTCACCTCTTCCAGAAGGACCATGGAGAAGGTCATCCACGACTTCTACTCCGATCTCTTCGTAGCCACGTCCACCTGCCCCCATGCCATCTTCTGCAGGATGGATATGTCGTCCCCTCTGTTCTCCCTTCCGAGATCCGACACGCCATCTCGTCGGTGAAGAAACGTACAGCACCCGGTCCTGACAGGATCAGAGCTGAACACCTGAAGAACCTCCCGCCAGCGCTCATCAACACCCTGGCGCGGCTCTTCACACGCTACTGGTCGGAGTGCAAGGTTCCATCTCAGTGGAAGACCAGCAGGACCGTCTTGCTGTACAAGAAGGGAGACGTGCACGACATTGGCAACTATCGCCCGATCTGCCTGCTGTCCGTAGTCTACAAGCTATTCACTCGAGTCATCCTGAATAGGATCAGAAGGATTCTGGACGAAGGACAGCATTGCGAGCAAGCAGGATTTCGGAGAGGATTCAGCACGATCGACCACATACACACCATTCCGAAGCTCATAGAAGTGTCGCGAGAGTACAAGCTGCCGCTGTGCCTTACGGTCATCGACCTGAATGAAGGCATTCGACTCCGTCGAAACTGAAGCGGTCATCAACGCCCTGCTCACTCAGGGGGTTTCTACTCACAAGGGAGGTCAATGAACGTCCCGTGGCAATTTTCTTCTCGAGCAAATTTACGACTAGGACTATGGAGTTCCTGTATGACGCAATTCCATCCAGCACAGAACGTAACGCAAATTTAGGCCTAACGATAGTGTTACATAGGAGGAAAGTCAATGCCCTGCTCTTGCTCCATAAAGTCATGATTACTAGAGAAAATGCCCGAACCGCGCCGCGTCTGTTTCGGTGCGAGAAAATGCCCGCGACCAGGGGAGAAAATGCCCGCAACCAGAGGAGAAAATATTTGCGGCCACACTACAACAGCCACTACAACAAAACACATGGTAATCATGTGGATAGGGATACGGTATTTTCCTCACGTCGTCAAGAAAATCGTGAGAGAAATCGTGGGCGTGGCAGCTGAAAATGTGGCACCATCATTTGGATTCCCCTAGCAGACTTGATGGCCTTACCGTGATAGAGAAGCTTTGGATAATATGAGGGAAGATTCTCGTTATAACAGGCATGCTCAACGGTAAAATTAGTACCAACGGTGTTTTATGTGAAAAGAACACTTGAAAACACTGAAAGGAGCGAAAGAAGCTTTTTCACCCAGATCTCAATTTCTAGAACGTAAAACTAGAAAACAAGCACACCAACGGAACCTGTTAACTTGGAATTACTTTTCCAAGCATTGAGCTGCGGAAGTGTAGGCCACCTCAATTTTTTAGTTAGTCTTTGAGCCACATGAGCGCCACATGGAGTGGACAGTAGGGTACATGTGCTTCAAAGTCATGAGAAGTAGAAAATGAAGAAATGACAGAACTTATTTAGGAGTTTGTTTACAAATTGGCTTTTGGGTTTTACTGAGACTTTACTGAGTCTTTCTGAGTCTTAATTTTTGACCAATCATTTCCTTCTTTACTAGAACAGGATTTGAACACAGATATTTCAACATTCATTGCTTTTCAAGCGATTTTCATCTGATACACCGTCGGTATCGTGAATACTTGTTGTGCCCTTTTTTATTAAAGTTTTTCTCAGTATAGGATTTCTATTTTGAGTCGCTTTGTTGCTGTTTTTCTGATATTTCCACATATCTGAATAAAGGATTTAAATATCCTAATGGTCAGTTGCAACATAGGTTTTACCAAAAACGTTATTAAACGGCCAAAACCTACGGTGTTTCTAAGTTTTTCTAAGTGCTTTCAAAGCGAAAGCCTATACAGATTATCTGGTGTCCCAAAGCATTGTTAAGATTGTGATAAGAAAATTTCTTTGAAAACATCATGATATGAATATGAACATCATGATCATATTCTTAAAGTATAGAGTCTCGCCACGGAATATGAGTTTCAATGGAGTTTAGGTTCAAGAAATCGGAGCGTCTAAAAGCAGCCCTGCCTAAAAGGAGGCTAGAGCTTTCACGAATTTCCGAAAAATCTACGTTTTCACATCTCCTCATGTCAAATTATATTTTCTTTAACGCGAAATAGCATACTGAGCGGCTTGTAGCACTATTTCTCATAAAAAAATAAACAAATAAACCGATAAACTAAAACTCGCAAGCAGATGAATACGCGAATAGTTAGGCAGAAGTAAACGGTATGTTAAAAAGGATAAATGGATAAAGGACGGCGTTGTTCAATCCCCTTTGGGATGCGCCACGCATTCTACTTCTACGGGATGTCGTGGAGGCGAGTTGAATGCGTATTTGGCAATACAATGACTTGCGGTGGCCAGCCGATGAACAAGTCAACGCTTTATCCTTCCCAGAGAAGTCTGGTACCGATTCACCGACCCCGGAGGGATGGAAATCTTGGTTGACCCGGGCGGGAAATCCGAACCAGGAATCTGGTATCGGGTGCAGGCGAGAGCCACCGCCTCCCCCGACTGCGCTCCACGCGCCCAACGGTATGATACTAGAAAATAAAAAATAATACTAGTGCTGCAACCCAAATCCCAGCCCACTGTGCCCCCTGTCTTCTTTTATCCCTTTTTTTTTATCAAAGGCGCATGAGTGCGCAACACCGAACAGATGATATTTCCGTCGAGAAATGAACAACCTAGTCCGTGTCTACGTACGCCGCGAATTACATACGGCTCGGAAGTTCCCCGAGCGTGTTGGGAGAACCAAACACGCCGGGCAAGACCTACAAATGGGGCACCCCGAGTGGGGCGCCCCGCGGTCTACGGAGAAAATGCCGGAATCTCACGGCGCGCGTTGCGTGCGGAGAAAATGCCCGCAACCCGGGGAGAAAATGCCCGCAGCCAGGGGAGAAAATGCCCGCGATCAGGGGAGAAAATTCTCGGGTCGACGAGAAGAATCTATGGCACACCAACATGTGGTGAATAGCAAAAGCGCCGTAATAAAGAAAACAACTTTGAGCGGTAATCACCACTTAGGAAACTAAGAAAAGTCTGAAACCGTGCAAAAAACTGTGCATTAGAAGAGCCTTAACCGGACGCATCGTTATTACTATACAATGGCCTATTTCTGCAACGCTTCGTTCCTACCAAAGCTCTAATAAGAAGTTGATCGCAAAATTTCATGTTCGAAAAACACTCTATATTTCGATAAGGTGGCTTGAAAGGTTTTTGGCGAGGTGCTACACCGTAGGTTTTGGCCGTTTAATAACGTTTTTGGTAAAACCTATGTTGCAACTGACCATTAAGATATTTAAATCCTTTATTCAGATATGTGGAAATATCAGAAAAACAGCAACGAAGCGACTCAAAATAGAAATCCTATACTGAGAAAAACTTTAATAAAAAAGGGCACAACAAGTATTCACGATACCGACGGTGTATCAGATGAAAATCGCTTGAAAAGCAATGAATGTTGAAATATCTGTGTTCAAATCCTGTTCTAGTAAAGAACGAAATGATTGGTCAAAAATGAAGACTTCATCTGAAAGACTCAGTAAAACCTCAGTAAAACCTAAAAACCAATTTGTAGATAAATTCCCAAATAAGTTCTGCCATTTTTTCATTTTCTACTTGTCATGACTTTGAAGTGCATATACCTTACTGTTCACTCCATGTGGAATTCATGTGGCTTAAAAGCAAACTCGAAAATTGAGGTGGCCTACAGCTCCGCAGCTCAATGCTTAGAAAAGTAATACTAAGTTACCAGGTTCCGTTGATGTGCTTGTTTTCTAGATTTACGTGCTAGAAATTGAGATCTATGCGAAAATGCTTCTTTTGATCTGTTCAGTGTTTTCAAGTGTTCTTTTCACATAAAACACTGTTGGTAATAATTTTACCGCTGGGCATGCCTGTTAACTGTGTAACAAGAATCTTTCCTCGTATTCTCCAAAGCTTCTCTATCACGGTAAGGCCATGAAGTCTACTAGGGAATCCAAGTGATGGTGCCACAGTTTCAGTTGCTACGCCCACGATTTCTCATGCTCTTTACTCGACGGCATGAGAAAAATACCCTATTCCTGTCCACGTGATTAACATGTGTTTTGTTTTAGTGGTTGTTGTAGAGGACCCTATCGAAAACGGTTCAGTGGCCGCAGATATTTTCTCCCCTGGCCTGTGGACATTTTCTAATCTGGCTGCGGGCATTTTCTCCCCTGGTCGCGGGCATTTTCTCCCCTGGTTGCGGGCATTTTCTCGCACCGAAACAGACGCGGCGCGGTTCGGGCATTTTCTCTCGTAATCGCGCCCCGCCACCCCTAGATATGCATCCGGGCCCTGGTTGCGGACATCTCCTCCGTACGCACACTCTGCGTCTCATACCATCGCGCGCTATTTTGGAAGGCCTTGGCCGATTCGAACTCAATATAGCTGGCTTATGAGGCATTTCCGCAAAAAACGACTATGATATTCGTTCTTCCCATGGCAGATTGCTCCTAGTAGACCTATCTTGAACAAGATTTAGTGCGGTACAAAAAGTGCACTAGTGCCCGAAGAACTAATCCACAATCAAAATACTCCATCGGAGCGCATTTTCCCACACCCTTGGATGACGTCGGCGACAGAAGTATAACACACCTGCGGAGCTCTCGGCGACGCGTCGCCGAAGTATAACGTAGGCCACAGTTCTGAAGACATTGGTCAATGTCGCCTCCCGATTCGAACGAGTTGTTTGATAGGACCTGACATGCACCAACGCCAACCATGGTGTTGCATACACCATTTTCAGTTGAAACGCAGTTGACAAGAGTCTCATGCACTTCTCTTATTTTTAGGAAGTCCGTCAAGGCGTCTCACCACTCCTTGAAAGACTGATAAATGTACAATGCGTGATCGCAACATCGCTTGGAATCTCGTCTAACTTATTTTTAGTACATGTGATGAGTAATCCGAGCCCTTCACGAGCCGCTGTTCATCAGGCAGCGTCCATTCTTTGGTACCATTTGCCGAACACAGTACCACACACAAAATGCCTTCAAATTAGGTTCTTCACAGCGCCGGAGTATCTTTACTACATATAATCGGCTAATGTCACGTGTCCGTCACGGAGAGCGGGACTGATATGATATGATATGATATTTATTACGTCGTATAAGACAGACGCAAGAAACTCAACTAGAACCGAACAACTAACAACGTATCTCAAGCACGCAGTACCAAATAGATATTGCATAATGCCTCCAAGTAGAGTGAAATCTAGGTTAAGTGGTGATTGTATGCGCAAACCTTTTGAATGAGGGAAGAGAGCAGGGAGGAGCAGCAGTCTTAGTAAGTTTTAAATAGGCTAATCCTGCCCTAACAGAGAACGAACTCCGTCTGACTGATGTTCTAGGTCTAGAAAATGAGAGTTTAGTTCCACCACCTCTTGTTCGAGAAGGCAACAATTCAAAAAATTGGGAAGAATCAATGGAGACTAATTTGTGGAGTAGTTTAAACACCATGCAGAGATCAGCAACCCTTCGCCTACTTTCTAGAGAAGGTAGGCAAAGATATGCATTGCGGATCTTCGCACGAGGTATACGAGAATACAAGAACCCTCCTAATCTAATCAATATTTTTCTCGTAAAATTGTTTTGAACTTTTTCAAGGAGGGCTACATGCATTGTTTTATGTGGCGAGAAAACCGAGCTGCCGCACTCCAGAATTGGTCTGACATATGTTTTGTACGGCGTTAGCAGTACATTCCTATTTCTAGTAGTTAAACTGAAGACTGGGCGCGTGTAGCGCAGTCGGAGGAGGCGCGACTGTCGCGTGCACCCGATACCAGGTTCCTGGTTCGGATTTCCCGCCCAGGCCAACCAAGCCTTCCATCCCTCCGGGGTAGGTGAATTGGTACCAGACTTGTCTGGGAAGGATAAAGCACTGACTTGTTTATCGGCTGGCCACCGCAAGTCATTGTATGGCCAAATACGCATTCATGTCGCCTCCACGACATCCCGTAGAAGTAGAATGCGCTGGCGCATCCCAGAAGGGATTGAGTAACGCCGTCCTTTATCCTTTTATCCTTTTAAACTGAAGACTGAAGTGAAGAGATGCCTGCGACAGTGCTGCGTATGCCAGCCGGGTTTTCTTTCAGCTTAACCATGGGAGATTGCTGGCGAACTATATCCTTGGCGACGGATCAGCCAAGTTTGCGATATATTCAGGGGGAAACGCGTGAGGGTATGGATGGGGATCAAGTGCAGAGATAGGGATTCAGAAGACGTGCTGCAGATGTCGTCCAACATCGTAGGCATTCAGAAGACGTATTACTGACGTCGCACAATGTGGTTGGGTTGCAGAAAACGTGTCGCAGACGTCGTCCAACGTGCGTAGGGATGCAGAAGACGTGCAGAAGACGTCGCCCAACGTGCGCAGGGATTCAGAAGACATGCTGCGGACGTCATCCAGCGTACGTAGGAATTCCGAAGACGTGCCGAAGTCGCCGTCCATGGTGCGTATGGATTCAGGCAACGTGCCGCAGACGTCGTCCAACATGTGTCGGTATTCAGAAGACGTGTCGCAGACTCCACCTAATTTACAATTTCTGTTGACTCGTCGAACGTGCGTTGGGATTCCGAGTAAGAGGACCAGTATGAGGGGACCAGTGAAGAGGGGATCAGCAAAGGAGAACCACTAGAGGGGGAATAAGGGGACCAGTTTCCCTCAATATCGTCCAATGTGCGCCGGGTTTTCTGAAAACGGGTCATAAACATCGTGGCAACGTGGTGATAGGTGAGTCGGGACTCAGTGTCACATGTGAGTGCTTGACTGACTCTCACTCCCACCAGCACATAGGTAAGGAATATTAGCGGGGAGCGGGGGGGGGGGGGAGAAGGGGGCTAGGGAGGGTGACTATGGGATTCGGAAGAGTCGACCAATACCGATTAATCTTAATTATTTTTCTGCAGATTCTAAGGATTAAGGAGGAATTCTACAAGCTATTCGAAAGGACTGTCAAGGACGAGAAGGGCTACTACAAAGTTGACGTTGGGAACTTTAATGCTACCGTCGGTACGAATGATCACGACGATTGGAGGCTAGGACCACATGGCACTTCCTCAAGGTATGAAAACGGAGAGCGCCTGATAGACTTTCTATCCGCGTGCCGTCTCTTCCACGGAAATTCCATGTTTAAGAAGCCTTCAAACCGGCGATGGACCTGGGAAAGCGCAAATGGAGAAACACGTTCGGAGATCGACTATGTTCTTACAAACAGACGCTGGGGTCTGTTCGACGTCTCCGTGCTACCTTAATTTGACACCGGCTCGGATCACCGTCTTGTCCTTGACTTTCAAAAAGAAGATGTTCAAGCGTGACACCCATAAACCGGCACCGGTGAGGATCCCCATATTCAAATCTGAGGAGTTGGAATATGCAATAAAGTCGTAGGATTGGAATCTTCTTGAAGATCCATCGGAAGACTACGATCTTCTCTCCAAAGGACTGTTGAAATGTGCTAGCAGCTCTTGCGAAGCCACATCACCGTTTGCTTCAAGACTCAACGCACATGCGATTAAACTCTTGGAGCAAAGAAGAGCTGTCAAACTGGATCCTAATGCTTCCCATCTGGAAAAAGTCACCATCTCGAAGGCCTGTTGAATTGCAGTGAGGGAGTCCATTCAAGCCTACAGAAAATTGAAGCTGTTAGAAGCCGCTGGGAAAGGTTCAAGCATAAAGCGCTGCAAACGAGCTCTCTGCGATCAGAAGGCAATAATGTCAGCCCTTGTGAATAAGGATGGAACAACGCAAACGTCTCGAAGAGCGATGGAGGCCATCGTTCAAGAATTCTACACAGATCTGTTCCGTTCTCCCAACACTGTCCCGAAATGCTTGATGCCACCAGCTGAGGAAGTACCCCCCATTCTAGAATCAGAAGTTGCTCATGCCATGAGAAGGATGAAGCCGGGCACTGCTCCCGGACCGGACGGCATTTCTGCTGATCTCCTTCGTGCGGGTGGCAGTGCCTTCTGCTCACTTCTTGCCAAGCACTTCAACCACTACCAGGGTTTCGCAAGGATTTCTCCTGCATGGACCATATTCAGACTGTCTCACAGCTCATCGAGAGGAGCCACGAATACCACCTCCCACTTGTCCTTGTCTTCGTGGATTATCGGAAAGCGTACGACTCTGTGGAAATCAACGCCGTTCTGAACGCGCTTGTGAATGCTGGTATACCATCGCCCTACATGCGACTTCTCGACGAATGCTTCTCGAACACATCGACTACCATCCAGCTGCTCGATCGAAAGCTTAAAATTCCTTTCGGGAAAGGAGTGGGCAGGATACACGATTCCTCCCAAGGTATTCACAGCGGCACTGCAGGATGCCATGAAAGACTTGAACCGGGACGATAAAGGCTACCTTGTCGACGGGAAACGGATCAGCAACCTTCGCTTCGCCGACGATATTGTTCTGATCTCTACCAGCACGGCAGAAGTCGAGGAAATGCTGAACGAGCTCAATGTGGCAGGTATGAAGATTGGATTGGACATCAATATGTCCAAAACGCAATTTATGGTCAACCAGTGGTGTGACACGGGACTCGTAAGGGTAAATGGAGTCGCTCTACAACAGGTCGACTCCTACGTCTATCTGGGAAGAGAGCTGAACATGGATAACGACCTCGCTCCTGAAATCGCCCGCAGGAGACGCGCAGCATGGGCAGCCTTCAGTTCGATTCGCGAAGTCTCCGATCAGGTCAAGGATGCCGGCCTCAGGGCCTCGATATTCAACGCCTCTGCACTGCCTGCGAAGTGTTACGCGACGGAAACCTGGCCCGACAACAAGACAATCGGCAGAGCAATGCAAACTACGCATCGTGCACTGGAGAAATGTTTTCTGAGGAGAACCTTCGTCAGCAATGGCAAGAAGGCCTACGAAGCTCGGAGCTACGGGAGAAGTCGCAGTTAGCAGACCCGCTGCAGTACATGAAGAAGTCCAAATATCGCTGGGCCGGACACCTGCTTCGAGTAAAGGGCGATAGATGGAGTCTCCGTGTCACAGAATGGCTCCCGAGAGACCATAAGAGACCACTGGGACGACCGCCAAGCGATGGGCAGACTCATTCTCAAGATCTTTCAGAGAACGGAGTCTGCCTCACTGGATGCAAGCAGCCAGAGATCGAGCGGTCTGGAAGAGTTGTGGTCCCCGCTGAGAAGATCTCCAGCCGACAAAAAGACCATCAAGGTATCAAAGTATTTTCTGCAGATTGAGCACTTCGGATTGGGACTCTCATTATCTGTTTCTCGCCACATAGAGAACGGACAAGAATAAATCGTGTATTTGCGATAGAGCGTGGATGGGCTTCATAGGAGCCGTGAAGAATCTGCCCTTCCATATCCCGCTGCACTAATCTATGTAGTAGAATCATTTTTTACTGAAAGTAAAAGTTACTAAAAGTAAGAAGGCCTAAAGAAGAAGGAAGGAAGATTGAGGTTGTTCTATTCTCGAGGTTTGGGGGCGAAGAACCAACCAGACGTCTGGCGGCCGCTAGGCCGCTGAACGTTTGGTAAATGTATAAATGCGGCGTTGCTAGTACGGCGCAATAATCGATATCTACGCTGATCATGGTACCGGAAGTATAAAGTAAGCCTAATCCACCTACCTTTCCGGGCGGAACTCATTCGCATCGTCACCCCATATCTCCCGATCAAAGTGGAGTGTGAATGTGTCTGCCATCACAAACTCTCCTTTTTCAATTGGTATACCCCCAAGAGTAGTCGACTTCATGCAACGTCTCGAGTTTGCACTGGAATTTCAACAGTAATTCTAGTAACTAATAACTCCATGAAGGGCGGAAGGATAAAAGGAGTTATCATTACATGTTTGCCAAAGGGTACATTCGAAGCGACTCCTTCACAATGCAGTCCAGATACCTCATACTTTTAAGCGTCTCGTAGCTGATCGTCTGAAATATCTAGAGCTCATTTACTTTTGCAATGATGGCGACAATATAGTAGAAAGACGAACGTCACGGCTGCAGTGCTGATCGATCTCCTCCTGAAGATTCTTCTGTACAAGTGGGTTCCTTGCCAGTAAATGAGTGACGAATGCCAACGAGGTGGCGGTGGTGTCGAAGCCAGCCAGAAGAAATACGAAGCACTGGGCGGTGATTTCTTCTCGGGTCAGGTGCTTCGTCACCTGAAAGGACTTCGATCGTGCAAGTTAAACGTTGGGCTTTTGGACTATTGATTACAGGGAGCGGCCAAATTATCCTGCAGTGGAAATACAATGGCATTTTGAAACAAACTTCGCAGGTCAATTCTAACTATCAAAATTATCTACTACAAACATGACAATTCAAAGAATGCTAATAATTTCCAAAATGATCGTCTTCAGCCTCCACACCGTCCTTCAGACGTTCGACAAATGCTTTGCATGTGACACGCAGGTGCGGTTCATCAATTTCGTCCCAGGATTTCAAAAACGCTTCTTTAAGAGAGTTCAAATTTGAGTGCATGGTAGAGTAGGCTTTTTTGTCTAAGAAGGCAAACACAGAATAATCCATCGGGTTAAGGTCCAGAGAACTTGAGGGCCATTCGTCGTGTATGATGAAGTCAGGCTGTTGCTCGACGCACCAGTCCTCGACCACCTCCGCTTTGTGTGCCAGAGCAGAATCTTGTTGAAAGCACCAGTAGGCTTCTCCGTAGTGGGAATTGGCCCACGGCTTGAGAACTTTTTCCAGGATATCTCTGTAAACCGCTGCGTTGATGTTCACACCAGCTTCGAAGAAAACAAGCGGAGCCTTTTCCTGAAGATGTAACTCCTTCCCAAACCATAATGGATTGAGGCTTTTTCGCATTTTCCTAAGTCGTCCTTTGGCGGTAGCATCAGCAAGCGAGTCCCCACTAATCCTCTCATTTTGGGAGTTGAAGTCTGGATTCAACCTGAAAATCTTTTCATCGCTAAAGACGATGTTTCGAGGGCGTGCCACCGTGAATCGATGCAGCAACATTTTGCATCTTTCCAATCTCTTCTTTTCATAGAGTCCGTCAGGAGTTGGCATTTCTGCGGGAACTTTTTAAGCTTCCCCTGACTATCCTCCTTATTGACCTTTCGCTTATTCCTACTTCTTTTGCCATCTGGCGCATCAATCTCCTAACGTTTCTCCGGACTTTTTCTCTCACGAGTTTTATATTTTTTCCGGTTGGTAGCTGTCGTGGGACGCCCTCTTCCTTGTCTATCCTCTTCGGTCTTCAGTTCCTTACAGCGTTTTACTGTATCCTGAACCGTTCTTCGGGGCACGGAAAGGATCTTCACAATATCTCTCGTTTGCTTGTCGACCCTATGAAGTTCGATAATAGCTCTTCGTAGGTTGGAACGCTTCAACATTTGCACTCAACTTCGTGTGAGTTCCACAATGTTCAGTCAACATATATCCTACTATATATAAAGGAGCAGTGTGTGTGTGCATGTTTCCGTCCGTCACAACTGGAGTGGGGGCACTGCGTATTGGAAGCGATTATTGAACATCGAGCCGTAGACGTCCCGAACACGTCGGCAACCGTGCATGGCGAGCCGTAGACGTGCCGAACACGTCGGCAACCATGCATGGCGAGTCGTAGACGTGCCGAACACGTCGGCAACCATGCATGGTGAGCAGGAGACGTGCCGAACACGTCGGCAACCATGCATGGTGAGCCGGAGACGTGCCGAACACGTCAGCAACCGTGCATGGCGAGCCGTAGACGTGCCGAACACGCCGGCAACCATGCATGGCGAGCCGGAGACGTGCAGAACACGTCGGCACAACCGTGCATGGCGAGCTGTAGACGTGCCGAACACGTCGGCAGCCATGCATGGCGAGCCGTAGACCTGCCGAACACGTCGGCAACCATGCATGGTGAGCAGGAGACGTGCCGAACACGTCGGCAACCATGCATGGTGAGCCGGAGACGTGCCGAACACGTCAGCAACCGTGCATGGCGAGCCGTAGACGTGCCGAACACGTCGGCAACCATGCATGGCGAGTCGTAGACGTGCCGAACACGTCGGCAACCATGCATGGTGAGCAGGAGACGTGCCGAACACGTCGGCAACCATGCATGGTGAGCGGAGACGTGCCGAACACGTCAGCAACCGTGCATGGCGAGCCGTAGACGTGCCGAACACGTCAGCAACCGTGCATGGCGAGCCGTAGACGTGCCGAACACGTCGGCACAACCGTGCATTGCGAGCCGTAGACGTGCCAAACACGCCGGCAACCATGCATGGCGAGCCGGAGACGTGCCGAACACGTCGGCAACCATGCATGGTGAGCCGTAGACGTGCCAAACACGCCGGCAACCATGCATGGCGAGCCGGAGACGTGCCGAACACGTCGGCAACCATGCATGGTGAGCCGGAGACGTGCCGAACACGTCGGCACAACCGTGCATGGCGAGCTGTAGACGTGCCGAACACGTCGGCAACCCTGCATGGTGAGCAGGAGACGTAGCGAACACGTCGGCAACCATGCATGGTGAGCCGGAGACGTGCCGAACACGTCAGCAACCGTGCATGGCGAGCCGTAGACGTGCCGAACACGTCAGCAACCGTGCATGGCGAGCCGTAGACGTGCCGAACACGTCGGCACAACCGTGCATTGCGAGCCGTAGACGTGCCAAACACGCCGGCAACCATGCATGGCGAGCCGGAGACGTGCCGAACACGTCGGCAACCATGCATGGTGAGCCGTAGACGTGCCGAACACGTCGGCAACCATGCATGGTGAGCCGGAGACGTGCCGAACACGTCGGCACAACCGTGCATGGCGAGCTGTAGACGTGCCGAACACGTCGGCAACCATGCATGGCGAGCCGGAGACGTGCAGAACACGTCGGCACAACCGTGCATGGCGAGCTGTAGACGTGCCGAACACGTCGGCAGCCATGCATGGCGAGCCGTAGACCTGCCAAACACGTCGGCAACCATGCATGGTGAGCAGGAGACGTGCCGAACACGTCGGCAACCATGCATGGTGAGCCGGAGACGTGCCGAACACGTCAGCAACCGTGCATGGCGAGCCGTAGACGTGCCAAACACGCCGGCAACCATGCATGGCGAGCCGGAGACGTGCCGAACACGTCGGCAACCATGCATGGTGAGCCGGAGACGTGCCGAACACGTCGGCACAACCGTGCATGGCGAGCTGTAGACGTGCCGAACACGTCGGCAACCCTGCATGGTGAGCAGGAGACGTAGCGAACACGTCGGCAACCATGCATGGTGAGCCGGAGACGTGCCGAACACGTCAGCAACCGTGCATGGCGAGCCGTAGACGTGCCGAACACGTCGGCACAACCGTGCATTGCGAGCCGTAGACGTGCCAAACACGCCGGCAACCATGCATGGCGAGCCGGAGACGTGCCGAACACGTCGGCAACCATGCATGGTGAGCCGTAGACGTGCCGAACACGTCGGCAACCATGCATGGCGAGCCGTAGACGTGCCGAACACGTCGGCAACCATGCATGGCGAGTCGTAGACGTGCCGAACACGTCGGCAACCATGCATGGTGAGCCGGAGACGTGCCGAACACGTCGGCAACCATGCATGGCGAGTCGTAGACGTGCCGAACACGTCGGCAACCATGCATGGTGAGCAGGAGACGTGCCGAACACGTCGGCAACCATGCATGGTGAGCCGGAGACGTGCCGAACACGTCAGCAACCGTGCATGGCGAGCCGTAGACGTGCCGAACACGTCGGCAACCATGCATGGCGAGTCGTAGACGTGCCGAACACGTCGGCAACCATGCATGGTGAGCAGGAGACGTGCCGAACACGTCGGCAACCATGCATGGTGAGCCGGAGACGTGCCGAACACGTCAGCAACCGTGCATGGCGAGCCGTAGACGTGCCGAACACGTCGGCAACCATGCATGGCGAGTCGTAGACGTGCCGAACACGTCGGCAACCATGCATGGTGAGCAGGAGACGTGCCGAACACGTCGGCAACCATGCATGGTGAGCCGGAGACGTGCCGAACACGTCAGCAACCGTGCATGGCGAGCCGTAGACGTGCCGAACACGTCGGCAACCATGCATGGCGAGTCGTAGACGTGCCGAACACGTCGGCAACCATGCATGGTGAGCCGGAGACGTGCCGAACACGTCAGCAACCGTGCATGGCGAGCCGTAGACGTGCCGAACACGTCGGCAACCATGCATGGCGAGTCGTAGACGTGCCGAACACGTCGGCAACCATGCATGGTGAGCCGGAGACGTGCCGAACACGTCGGCACAACCGTGCATGGCGAGCTGTAGACGTGCCGAACACGTCGGCAACCCTGCATGGCGAGCCGTAGACGTGCCGAACACGTCGACAACCATGCATGGCGAGCCGGAGACGTGCAGAACACGTCGGCACAACCGTGCATGGCGAGCTGTAGACGTGCCGAACACGTCGGCAACCATGCATGGTGAGCAGGAGACGTAGCGAACACGTCGGCAACCATGCATGGTGAGCCGGAGACGTGCCGAACACGTCGGCACAACCGTGCATGGCGAGCTGTAGACGTGCCGAACACGTCGGCAACCCTGCATGGTGAGCAGGAGACGTAGCGAACACGTCGGCAACCATGCATGGTGAGCCGGAGACGTGCCGAACACGTCAGCAACCGTGCATGGCGAGCCGTAGACGTGCCGAACACGTCAGCAACCGTGCATGGCGAGCCGTAGACGTGCCGAACACGTCGGCACAACCGTGCATTGCGAGCCGTAGACGTGCCAAACACGCCGGCAACCATGCATGGCGAGCCGGAGACGTGCCGAACACGTCGGCAACCATGCATGGTGAGCCGTAGACGTGCCGAACACGTCGGCAACCATGCATGGTGAGCCGGAGACGTGCCGAACACGTCAGCAACCGTGCATGGCGAGCCGTAGACGTGCCGAACACGTCGGCAACCATGCATGGCGAGTCGTAGACGTGCCGAACACGTCGGCAACCATGCATGGTGAGCCGGAGACGTGCCGAACACGTCGGCACAACCGTGCATGGCGAGCTGTAGACGTGCCGAACACGTCGGCAACCCTGCATGGCGAGCCGTAGACGTGCCGAACACGTCGACAACCATGCATGGCGAGCCGGAGACGTGCAGAACACGTCGGCACAACCGTGCATGGCGAGCTGTAGACGTGCCGAACACGTCGGCAACCATGCATGGTGAGCAGGAGACGTAGCGAACACGTCGGCAACCATGCATGGTGAGCCGGAGACGTGCCGAACACGTCGGCACAACCGTGCATGGCGAGCTGTAGACGTGCCGAACACGTCGGCAACCCTGCATGGTGAGCAGGAGACGTAGCGAACACGTCGGCAACCATGCATGGTGAGCCGGAGACGTGCCGAACACGTCAGCAACCGTGCATGGCGAGCCGTAGACGTGCCGAACACGTCAGCAACCGTGCATGGCGAGCCGTAGACGTGCCGAACACGTCAGCAACCGTGCATGGCGAGCCGTAGACGTGCCGAACACGTCAGCAACCGTGCATGGCGAGCCGTAGACGTGCCGAACACGTCGGCACAACCGTGCATTGCGAGCCGTAGACGTGCCAAACACGCCGGCAACCATGCATGGCGAGCCGGAGACGTGCCGAACACGTCGGCAACCATGCATGGTGAGCCGTAGACGTGCCGAACACGTCGGCAACCATGCATGGTGAGCCGGAGACGTGCCGAACACGTCGGCACAACCGTGCATGGCGAGCTGTAGACGTGCCGAACACGTCGGCAACCCTGCATGGCGAGCCGTAGACGTGCCGAACACGTCGACAACCTTGTCATTCAAGCGGCACGAAACTTTAGCTCTGGGGTAATCGAGGTCGCCGAACACGAATCTGAAGTCGACCAATCGATATCGATCGATATTATTGATTTTTTGAGGATGGCGTTCAAGCGGCACGAAACTTCAACCCTGGGGGTAATCTGGGTCGCTGAACACGAATCTGAAGTTCGTTTTTGAACTGTCATCGCCATCAATCGATATTGGGCAAATAAGCGTTTTTGTAGATGTCGTCCATTTTTCGTTTTTTTCTAACTTGCCCTAATCGAAGTAGTTAAGATGTTCTTCCTGAAGAAACCATAACAAAAGTGTCAGCTACGATTGATGATGAGAAGTTATTGCCACGGCGAAGCCGTCAAAAAGCCGTCGGTGCGGCCGAGGGGCCGCAGGGACGGCTGGTTAGGCGAATGAAGCTGGAAAATTTCTAAGAAATTTTTAAAAAATTCAAAATGTTTAGATGCACGGGTAATTTTGCCGCACCCTCGGTATACTTCGGTTGCTGTGCGCAATGAGGGTATCGACTATGCACGCGCTACTTCAAAAAAAAACCATACGCACTTACTGCGCGGGATGTAATAATAGTAATAATATTAACAATAATAATATAAATAAGATAATATATATAAGATAATAATAATATAAATAATAATTTTATTATTATCAATCAAGTTTTATGATAACGATCTTTATTTTCATGTGCATGAAGGTGGAGGCAAGGAGCAGTGATCTGTAACACCTTCCCTCTAGTCGATTTTTTCCTTTAGTTTCAAGATGTAACTGTGACTTCACACATGGTTAAGGTAATTTTGTAACGCCTCACATGCAGTCCCATTCTTGAGAACTCTCCAGAATCGTCAAAGTCCTGCTCGGCTCTGGCATCCAGGAATAGGTCGATGAAGTCAGTGGCCTCATGAGACTCCACGCCAGCTGCGGCATCCTCAGCCTGCAAACAACCTTTGTAAAGTACTAGTCTTACGTATTAATTGGTATCACCTCCGACGACGATGTCAAGAGCTGAACCTATTCCCATTGAATGGTTACTCACCCTCTTCTCGATCCGTTTGTCTATAGTCTCATATATTTTCTCGAAAAGAGCCGGAACTATCGTCTTTCGCGCTGAGGCCACGATCATGAACAGTCTTCTAGAATAGCAAAACAGAGGAAATGTTAGCCATGGTTCTACTCGTCGCTTCGAACTCGAGGTTAACGTACCTTAGCGCCACCCGGATACCAGGAGCAGCAGCGGCGAGGTAGAATATTGGTTGACGGAAATTACGCTTGAATATCTACAAAAACGAAATTACGAATAAATAATTTATTTATTCCAATTCAATCTCACGTCCTATAGCAGACAATTAGAAGTTGTTTTCAATCGAACAATTGCTTGCACTCGGGAAATCACCCATCGATCGGCATCGCTACTAGTGCGCATTTCTACGCAGCTCTTTTGCTGTAGCGCAACTTATGTACATATTTAGGCGGCTTGAATAGAGAGGGAATCCGGCTGATCAGGAGAAATCATCTAACATTTATCCCATATTTATTGTATATGTGGATAACTGCCATAAAGTATAACAACGCTCAACATAACTACAGTCCAGCGTAAAGGAAAATGGAATTAGAAAAATTGGAACAACAGGTTATAGTAGGATTGTTCATAACACGGGACAAACTGTCTAGGAGGATGGCAAACCAACAAGCTTACTGGAGATACTGGTCGCTAGTATTTTGTGTTGCCATAGTAAAGGATAAAGGATGGCGTTACTCAATCCCTTTTGGGATGCGCCACGCATTCCACTTGCACGGGATATTGTGGAAAACTATTTGAATGTGTATTGGACCATGCAATGACTTGCGGTGGCCAACCAATGAATACATCAGCGCGTTAACTTTCCCAAACAAGTCCGGTACTAATTCGCCAGCCTCGGAGGGATGGAAGGCTTGCTTGGCCTGGGCGCGGGAAATCCGAGCAAAGAACCTGGTATTGGGTGCCCGCGTCAGTCAGCACTTCCTCCGGCTCCGGCTGCGCTACACGCGCCCATTGTCATAGTGAATTGGAAAATTGCTTTTTTTTTGAGAATCTCCAAAATTCAATGTCGACTCGACAAGTGAAGAACAAGACCTTACGTTACTTCCTGCTCTAGGAATCTGGATCCTCCTCTGCCCACTCCATGTGGTAGAAGAAATTGAATAAAACTATTAAAAGAAAAGCATAGCATTTAGGAACTTGCAAAGATGATTAGATCGTACATTCTTCTACGACAGACAAAAGTTCGCAAGTTGAACCTTGTATTTCTCTCAACTGCTGATGGTCCCGCGGCGTAGTCAAAGCGATAAACTCTTACCCATGGTTTCCTAGTAAAGCTTCCTAGTTTCCCATATGAGATAAGCTAATGTTGCTCACTTACAGAATCAATCGCTGCAACTTTTCCTTCATCCATGAACATTCGTGAACCCTGTTGTCCCATGGCGATTCGACAGATCACATCCATGGTGAACTCTTTGTAGAAGCTGAAAGCCGCTTTGGATTCCGACGTATTCATTGCGTTTGATGCTAATGACGAACTCACGGGAAGATGTTGAAGGCCCTCTGGTTTGCCTTCTTGTCGAATAGATCCATCAAGGCCAGTACAGAGCTCTCTAGCGTGGGATGGATCTGGAAGCGTGCACGATTCTACATGGAGAACTGGTTGATTTGAAGCAAAACTTTTGACATCGGCGTGGTTTATCCTTAAAGGTCTGTCGATAGCATGTACCTCTTACCTTCTTCAGAGAACCTGCCGAGAAAGCCGAGCTTGCGATTGTTCGAAGACGCTTCCATCGGACTCCTTGAGCTTCGAAGACATGAACTCTAGGATCATTCTCAACGTCTCCGCTCAGCACGTGATTCTGAAATTTCGAAATTTGGTAAACTATGTCTCTAAAGCATAGAAGGCAGATTATTAGTAGCACTAATAAACGGCTCGGTGCGTAGCTCAACCAGAAGAGGTGCCGGCCGCACATTCTGGACATGCCTCTAATTCCAGCTCAGGCCAACCGAGACTTATATTGCTTCGGGGTTAGTGAATTGTAAATAGACTCGTCTGGGGAGAATAAAGCAATAATAATTATCCGAAGAATTTCGATCGATCCCATATATTAGGTGGGGGCAAAAGTAATGAGACAAAATGAAAAAAATCTTTATCTCTTTATAACTCAATTACAACTCAACGATGCTGAGGAATGTATTTGCCATTAAGGGCAAGGACCTTGCTGCCATCGCTTAGCCAATTTCCTGATCCCATCCTTCCAGAACTGCTTGGGCCTGGTGTTGATCAACTGCTCGACATGGTTGTCAAGGACTGCTTGGGTTCTTGTGTCCCTTCCGACTAGGAAGTCCTGTAGGCTTAAGTAGTAGTGGTAGTCGCATGGAGAGATGTCCAGCGAATACGGTGGGTGAGGCATGTGAACGTAGCCCAGCTGGCCAAGCTTATCCGTGGTTACTTGTTCCCGATGGGGTGCTGCGTTGTCGAAGAGGAGAACCTTCTTGAAGCGCTGCGAATAAATAAGAGCGAGTCACCGGCCCATCTCTTCTATTTCGTTCACCATGGCCTTGGAGTTCATCGTAGTGCTCTTGGGAAACAGCTTCCGGTAAACCGATCTATGGGCGCAGACCCAAAAGCTCCAAAGATGCTTCTCGCCGTGAACATCTCGCCGAACTAAGGTCGGTAACAGGTCACAAGGCCTCACCCAGACTCGCCGCTTGGCAGGTTAAGGTAGAAGACGTACTTCTTATCTTGCGTGAATATTGAGCCCAGGCTGTTCGGGGTCGGGAATTGGGGGAGATTTGCGCGACACAGGTCGACTCGTCAGACTGAGGTTTCGGCATGAGACAGGCTGGGGTTTTTGGCATGCTTCTGGAGAGGGCGGAATTGATAACTTCTCAGATGGGCTTCATTAAGTAGCATACAAACATACAAATACGACAAGAACGAAACCAGTCTCCAGCCACGAGATATATGGACACGGCATGGGGTGTCTCATTCCTTTTGCCCCCCCCCCCTAATATACAGACTTATCCGTATATAAAGGAGCGATCGAAATTCTCTGGATAATTGGATGATTCAGATAAGGCTAATTTCGCGGACCCGAATTCTTTGATGATTGCGATAACTGCGGTTTCGCGGACTCCGGATTTTTGAATGACCCGGATCGCGATACCCGAATCGGATATCCGAAAATGACTCATTCGGATCCAATGTCTGCTTGTCCGTCGGCTGGTCTCTCCAAGTTACTGTATAGGCCAAACATGCACTAGAATTGCCTTCAGAACATCTCATAGAAGTAGAATGCGTGGCGCGTCCCAAAGCGAGAATGCGTGGCGCGTTGATTAGCGCCGAACTCTATCCCTCATTTAACCCATTGACGAACGCACCAATCTTGTGAAATCACTTCTTCACGATATTCCAAATGGAACTCTCTCTTAACGGGTTACCGGGATATTGGAGAAGGCCAGAACAGGTTCGAAAGCAGAACCTAGAGTATGTTTTTGCTCCTACATGAAGGTCTGCAAAGAAAAAGGGTGCAAGTTTCATTGCGTCGCGTGCACTGACGCTGAGCGGTCGGTCGTATTTTACCGCTCAATTCCGTTGCTGTCGTTCGACCGTTCCGACCTGAATTCTACGACTGTCGTCTTATTCCTATTCTCACGACTACGACTATGTCAAATTCTACTGCTGGTATTCGGTCTAAGGGACCTGTCAAACGTTTCTGCCCCGATACTTCGCCTGGTTCCTCGCCGCGGTCGACTCCTATGTCTTTGACTGATGCGCTACGCGAGGTCAACGATTCGTCAGTGGTACCGTCGTGCATTAAAAACGCTTTCAATAGCATTCTGGATGAGCTGACGACTGTGAAGCAGGAACGTGACCGACTATTTAGAGAGAATCTGATTCTTCGCAAGAAGATTGGCATTTCCTTGGACACACCGGTGACCGATGAGGACGATGGCCATAACGTTGTCGACGATCACAATCGATCTAAGCCTGAGCCAACGACACTTGCCTATCTGCCGGATATGGAACGTGAAGGAGAACGGCTTCGTTCCATTGTGATAAGTGGAGTTCCTGAGTTGAGTTCAGCTTCCATTGATCGTAGAGTACGTTATGACATACTCAGCGTGCATAATATCCTTTTCCACATCGGCGTTGACTGCCTTCCTGTTAGTGTCTACAGATTAGGTAAAAAAGTCAATGGTAGATCTAGATTGTTAAAAGTTGTATTTCCTTGTACCTTTTTTCAACGTCTTGCGATTAGGAGTGCCCATAAGCTTCGATCTTTTCCGGAGAGAGGAGTCTTTATCCGACCTTCTCTCACCTTGGAAGAAAGGATGCAACAACGTAAGACTCGTGCTAGTTTGGTTGAATGTTCTGATCGGTCTTTTAATTCTAGCTACAGAGCTCCGCAGGGAAACTAGATTGTAGTCGCAGGTTTCATAACGTCCGTGGTAAATTCAAAGTTAAATGTCTTCTTTCAAATGTCCGCTCTTTGGTCAGGAATGGGGATGCTCTTGGGGTCACTCTTCTGGATGAGAACTATGATCTTGCCTTCATTTCTGAGACTTGGCTGAAAAGCAAAAATGAACTTGCACCTCTGCTTGGCCCCGCCACCTCCTGTTACCAGGCGGTAAGGTGCGACAGGCGTAATAAAAGAGGCGGGGGTGTGGTCATCTTTTACAAAAATTCTATAGTTGTCAATGAAGTTTTTTCTGAATCCGTTGACAACTCATATGAAGTACTCATTGTTGATGTCATTATTGCAGATCGCGTCACTAGGTTCATTTTGATTTACAGAGCCCCAGCCTGTGTAACATCCCAGTCTCTCCAACTTACTAAGGTCATTAGTGATTTCTCATCCACTGACTTTCCTGCTGTGGTTTTGGGCGATTTCAACCTTCCGAATATATTCTGGAGTACTGCTGGCACCTCGCAAGGCTCTCAAATATCGGCACATTTTGCGGACTTGTTTAACTCTCACTCGTTTCGGCAGTTGGTCCCTCGTGCGACTAGAGCTGGATCCTTCCTTGATTTAGTATTTTGTAATTCTCTGAACCTCATCACGGGCACTGAAGTCACTCCGCCCATAGGTAGCAGTGATCATGATAGTGTGGCGTTCTCCATAAATCTTAGTTATGCGCCCACTTCTGACCATGAGACATGGAGTAGGGATTACAGAAGCGCAAACTACCTTGCGATTGAAGACTACCTGAAGGGAGTTGACTGGATTGGTTCTTTCTCAACGGTTACGACTGCAAATGACGCCTATGAACTCTTCCTTAACGTAATTCAACATGTCATAGGTACTTACGTACCGCTGCAGAGGATTCAAAAGAATAGCGTTAGACTCCCATCCTATTTAGAAAGACTTGCCCGGAAAAAGGACCGTTTATGGGCCTCTGCTTCGAGTATGGTTTCTAGCGACTACGAGAAGAAATACAAGGCAGTTTGTTCCAAACTAGATAAGGCTACTTCCAAATTTCTCTCCTATTTAGAGCGTAAGATAGTCGAATCCAGGGACGGGAGAAATTTTCACAGATATATAAAATGCAGATTAAAGGACCGACCATCTATTCCTAGCATCCAGATTGACAACGATGGAAACTTTGCGTTCAAGGACTCTGATAAAGCTGAACTTCTTGCTCAACACTTTTTCACGGCTTTCAGCTCGACAGGTTCCCATCTCGAAACAGAATCACCTGAGGCTCGCTTCCCACCCATGCGTATCGGCTTCCGGTTTTCAGGGGCTGATATCCTCCAAGAACTCTTGAAATACCCCTCATCGTATACACTCACACCCGATCTCATTCCCATGGCATTTTTCAAACGGATTTTGCACCTTATCGTCTTTCCGCTGGAATATATATTCAACCTCTCCTTTGCGACTGGTAACGTGCCCAACAGATGGAGGCACTCATTTGTTACTCCAGTCCCCAAAAAGGCTCCTTATAATCTGGCCACAAATTACAGACCCATTAGCATCACATCAATTTTTGCCAGGGTGTTCGAGAAACTTATGAGGAAGCATATACTGCATCATTTGGATGAACACAGTATCATACCTCAATCTCAACATGGATTCTGTAAAGGAAAATCATGTGAGACGGCATTGTTGGCCTCTATGGATGACTGGACCCAAGCTGTTGAGCAGAATAAACCTGTACACGTAATTTACTTTGACTTTTCGAGTGCGTTTGATAAGGTCCCTCATTCTAGGTTAATCAATAAGTTGAGCTCGATTGGGATTCATCCCGATTTTGTACGATGGATTAAAAGCTTCTTGATGGACCGTACGTTCCAGGTCAGAGTTGGAGACTGCCTTTCCAACATCTACCCCTGTGTTAGCGGCCTCCCACAGGGAGGTGTTCTGTCTCCTTTACTGTTTCTTGTGTATACTGCAGATCTTCCATCTTTGGTTTCTTCGAATAATGTGAGGTGTCTGATGTACGCCGATGATCTAAAAATCTATAGGACTATCGAAAACCCATGTGACACATTGCTTCTCCAGGCCGCTGTTAACTGTGTCCACGCCTGGTCGTCTCTTAATGGGTTACCCCTTGCACCTCATAAGACAAAGGTTCTTTCTCTAGGCCAACCAATCCCTTCCGCCTCATATTCTATTGGTGATACGGAATTGGAAGTTGTTGATCAGGTTCGTGATCTGGGGTTCTTCTATGACAACAAGCTGTCCTTTCTTCCACACCTCAGACATATTTTCTCCAAGGCGATGTCACGCACGTTCGATCTCTTTAAGGCGCTTAAGACACGAGATTCTGCCACACTCATTAGGGCTTACAAAACTTATATCCGACCCATTGTTGAAAGCGGAACTTCAGTCTTTTGCCCTCAGTTGAAAAAGGATATCCGATTGCTTGAAAGTGTTCAAAACAACTTTACTAGAAAGCTTGTCTTGCGGTGCAGTGGAATTGATTACCGTTTCATACCTAGCGGCACCCAAAGAAATAAGTTATTTAATTTGCCAAGTCTCCACAGTAGACGGGTGAGGAATGATTTGATCTTGGCCTACAAAATTATCACGGGCTTGACCACAGTTACTCTTCATAATTTCTTTCAATTCGCTAACACCCGTACAAGAAGTGGGCATTGCAAACTAAGGCGGTCGCTAGCAAAAACTAGGCTTCGGTCGCAGTTCTTTTCTCAGAGGGTTGTCTCCCTGCTCAACCCACTCTTGGCAAAAGGCGGACTACGTTTAAAACTTACGTCGTTTAAAAGTCTAGTTTCCCGCACGGTGCTCAATAGCTCCAATTTCTCCTCTTAGTCTCCTTCGTCCTTTGTTCGTTTTTTTCACTTTTATTACATTCAACAGCTGTTCTGTTTTGTTCTATTGTGGGACACTGAATGTTGTTCCTCGGATTGTTTATTGTTGTTCTCTTCATGCATATGTAATATATGCGTCCAATAAATAAAATAAATAAAAGTTCGCTGCGAATCATGCGAGGAGGTGACTACACGATGTAGCAGGTGTTTGTGCATATTTTTGTCCAGGTTGTTTTCAAAATTTTTACAAGAACTGTGACTAGTTGTTTTGTGCATGACCATTTTTAAGATGTGAGTAGCTGTTTGTGAATGGTATCGATTTTTGTGAGGCTTGAATGGTGTGTAGTGTTGATTTTTTAAAATCAAAGCTTTCGTTAGAAGTAAATGACTCCCAGACCACCGTGCAGATAGCATTGCTAGGATCCCACATATCTAATGTATAGACGTAAGCTAGGAAAAATCGAGAAATGGGCCACAGCGAACAGTTCTTTAACTGCGGAATAAACGAACAGAGCACAGACCGACACATGCCAGCCGATCAGCCGATTGTACACGTCTTCTCAGAAGGCATGCTCGTTCAATGCGGTCCAACCGGATGGTGCGTTCCCATCTCCCAATGCTACCCGTCTTCGTGACATATACCAGGAAAACTCACCTTTCGAGCATAGAAGCACTCAAACTTCTTAGTGAAGAATTCTCGTATCATTTCCACATCGCTAACCACCAAAGTCCTTCGAAGACCCTCTTGAATGCCGTAGACTTTCCCATAAATCTGAAATGATTTTTCTTGCAAAGTAAGGCCGAACATGCAGTCGCACCGAAATTATAGTCCTACCTTTGTCCAATCTCTTAGCACCAAACCGATGGGCTTGTTTACGTCTGTCATGGCATACAGGTTTCCGAGAAAGAGAATTCCCGGTGGACCGCGAATGCCTCGGCGCTTCCAGTAGTCCAGTTGCCAGTAGTAGAAACTGTAATATGTTCGGCTTGAAAACCATTGATAGATACTGCCTGCTGCATCTTGACTTTGTTATTATTGTTAATATTGACTGGTATTTTATTTTTGGGCACGTGTAAGGTAGTCGGAGGAGGTGCCGGTTGTTACGTGCTCCCGATGCCAGTTTCTTGGTTATTGGATTTCCCGCCCAGGTCAACCAAGCCTTCTGTACCTCCGAGATCGGTGAATTGGTACAGGACTTGTGTATGTGGGGGAGGGGGGGGGGAGGGATAAAACGCTGACTTCTTCATCGGCTGGCCACCGCAAGTGATTGCATGGCCAAATACGCATTCAATTCGCCTCCACGACATCTCGTAGAAGGAGAATGCTTGGCACATCCTAAAAGGGATTGAGTAACGCCGTCCTTCATCGATTTTAATCCTATTTTTGCTACTATCACGTTTAAGCGCAAAGCGTCAACACGACTTGACGCTAAATTTCTGACCACCCTGCGGTGTTTTCGGTAAACATAGGCTGATGCAGGGCACCATAGAATAAAAAGAGTTGAAATGTACTTATTGCTATGGAGATGTACTTATGATTCATGGGGGAAAAGCTGATTTATGCTACTCTGACGCTAATCATGCATTTTTTCGGTTGAACTTGTATTGCGTAGCTATTTATTTCACTCCATCCGTTTGTTAGGCTCGAGGCTCCCATTTTTGTTGACATTCTTGACGCACACTTTCAAATTAACTAATGTTGACGAGATACGCTATCTTTTGCTAAGGGTTACATCACTGATCGACAGCAATCAAGCGGAAATGTGCTGTGACGAAACTGCGATTGCAGCATGACAACAGAATTTCACAATGATTACTCTCTGACTCATCTGGCAATCTGTGGAATAACACGCACTTTCCACCAATTCTTCTACTGCGTTACAAAGTAGCTTCTTCTTCTTTGCTTTGTAGGTCCGCTTTAATGAACGTACTGTTAAAGTGACAATATTTTTAGGCTACAAGGTTTCCATAGTCGATAAAGAATATC
This sequence comes from Heligmosomoides polygyrus bakeri, assembly GCA_947359475.1. Lineage (NCBI taxonomy): Eukaryota > Metazoa > Nematoda > Chromadorea > Rhabditida > Heligmosomidae > Heligmosomoides > Heligmosomoides polygyrus. The sequence goes on from OX375868.1 coordinate 10,943,461, forward strand.
CCACCATATATAATAGAGGAGGGTTTTTTTGTCTCAACGTGACCGTGGGAAACTTCGTAAGCTTCGCGGGCTCGATGGTTTAATCACCCAAGTTTGAGGCAGGTTCTCGACTTCTCTCTCAGAAGGGAAGCGCAGGGAGGTGAGCAATCGCCGCTGCCAAGGAGGACACGTGAGGCGTTGCGAAATAGGCCGGCGCCGCGGCTCTGCCCGCGCACGTGTTGGGTGGCTACTGCTTCGAACTGACCCCCTTGAAGGCTCCTGTCCTTGCTACCGGTCAATTAGTGCTTGCAATTAGGTGCTGCTACAGTTGTTACCGTAGGGTACAACTCTGCCGCCTGTGTGCATGGCCGAGGTCACTGCTCATTCCTGTTCTTGCTACCTTCTCTGTGTTCGGGCATAACATTCTGATGTGTACGAGCTTCCGCCTTCACTTTTCTGAGAACAGCTCCTGCTGTGTTAATCCATACTGCCGCTCTTCGTTACTGCCATTGCCACCGTTTCACTTTGTTTCTCTTCGAGAGCCTTTTAAGTTGACGTCAGTGTTGTAGTGAGAATCTGCGGCCCTATTCTAGTGCTCCTCGCTCTACACGTTAGAGTATGCCCCTTGGTAGGAAGGCACATGTATGCCCATTCACAGCAGAAGTGAACTAACTTGGTCCACCATAGGGCTAGAATCCACCAGTGCTGCTGATAATTTTGAATTTCATACAACACAAAACGACGGATTGGGCGTTCCTACATCGTGGCCCTCCCGCCCCAGCCTATTTGATCCCCACTGCTAGTTGCAGCACTTATACCCACTCCTGTGCTTCTTAAAGAGGCTGGCAACCACTTAACACGATGAGCCCTGTCCACCTGAGCCGTTTTATGTCTGATTCCGTAGGCTGTAAGTAAGATTCTCCCATTCTAATGGCTTTTACACTATCAGTCGATTAAAGGCTGCTGTGAACTTTTCGAGGGCATGGTGCGATCTCGTCTTTTATTGCGCTATATGCTTGCTCATAGGCTGTAAGTAAGATTCTTCCATTCGAGCGCATGCGACAGTTTCTCCCGCCCACTCATGATTCCTATTTATCGCTTGGGCCCCCTTCAGACGTTGCGATATTTATTGATAACGTAACTTTAACAACAAATACAACAGTGAGGAACACACATATCCCCACTTTGGTGGATCAATTAGGTGGCATTTTTGGAGTGCATGGCGCGATCTCATCTTTTAATACGCTATATGTTTGCTTCTTAGCTGCGGGCTGTAAGATTCTCCCATTCGAAGTTATTTCGGCCGAACGATTTTTATTCGATTGATAGCAGAAGTTGAACAACAAATACAACAGTGAGGAGCACACATACCCCCACTTTGGTGGTTCAATTAAGACGCATTTACGCTATCAATCAAATAACCAGTGGTGCTATCGGTTTTCTCTCAGACCTAACCGATCGGGATTAGAGTTGCCTGATTGTATTGGCCGACGGGAGCGTTCCACAGTAGATTGGGCGTTTTGATCAGGCAGTCGATATCGATCGATATTATCGAGTGGTGCTATCGGTTTTCTCTCAAACCGAACCGACCACGATTTCTATCTGACACATTGGAGGTAGGGAAATCAGAGACAGAAAATCTCACCATATATATAAAGGAGGAAGGCATAACTCACTGTCTGTAGTGGTTCGTCAACAGCGGAAACCAAGTTCCCGTCCCACCCCCAGTTTTCGACTCCACTAGACTCTCGGAATAATTCTTCCCGTACGTTCCCTCAAAATTAGTGGCTAATGAAGTCACCTCCGGAATTCGCCACACCTAGCGGCTCGAAGCACGACGACTGGACAGAAGTGTCAGACATTTCTTTAGGCTTGACAAGCTGCAATAGGCTGTGAATTCAACGCTAGATGATGGAGTGCTGAGAACATTCTTCTGCGTGCTATGCTGAGTGAGTGGTACCAAGCTAGAAATCAGTCTGGAGTAGGCGCAACTTTCAACGTGCTCGACGCTACGGATGCATCCTTACCCAGCGTTGGTTGCCGGCGAAGCCGGCGACCGACGCTGGGTGAGGAAGCATCCGTAGCTAGGTTTGGGCTACGTCCCTAACGTGGCCCGCCATACCCGACGCCGGCTGAGCCGGCTAGCCTGGCGTGGCCCGTGGATGCGATGCCGGCGAAGCCGGATAGCCTGGCGTGGCCCGCACACTCCAGCGTCGGCGCCGGCGGAGCCGGCGACCGACGCTGGTCATCAATAGGTCGGGCACCAGCCCGGCACCGAAATTAGCTACCATTATAGCAGCTAACTTTATTTTCTAGATCTGCTTTGAATAAATCAACCGAGATGGAATAATTTGATTATAACAACTACATTTTAGGGTTCAATAGTCAAGTATTTGTGGCAATCAATCATCGTGCTTTGGACACATCAACAGTTTAATTGTACTGCGTGAAATCAATTACCTCGCACAGCTCGATGACACGCATTCGCAGCCGGTGGAACACGACTCTTATATGAGCCTGTTATGTGAATGTGTACCAATTTATGCAACAATAGAGGTCGATTATGTATTTTTAAAAGAACAGCGACGGATGCTGCTTCTATGCATCGAGGATCATAACACTGCACAACGAATTCTTTCGGCGAAAGACTGCGAAACTAGGGTGTATCCGCTTAGCATCGTTCGATCAGAATTCACCATTATTTCCGGACGAAAAGTAGTGTGTAGTTTGGACTTTTCCTAAATTCCTGCTTCCTTACCTCTATTCAGCTTCTCTGACACTCATAAATCTCCAGATAAGAAAAGGGGCATAGAACATTTATTGTGCCAAAGGTGTTACAGAAACAGTTCTGCGCAAAAGATTACAGCAAAAATTGGCTTTTTGAATAGTAGCGAAAGTGGTTTCTTCCATGCGTTGCATAAAGTGGAAAGCACCTTTTTCTCAAGCAATCTCGTTTTTATTCATTGAAAAGTTACTATGTATTCAAACAAAATATCGTTTGTTTAAAAAACTACTTTGTACTTAACTTCACAAATGCCCTTTCTGGTTTAGAAAACTTTCTTTATTGCAGTCAAAAGTTTTAGCGAATGCAGGAAGCTCATTTCAATTTTTCACAACACGACCCGAAAAAGGTTCCTGAGATTTTTTTCGGTGCGCTTTTTGAGGTTAAATTCTATGACTGTGCCCTCTGGTATTCCTAAAGAAAAAAATTGTAGCCATTGGACAACTACGAATTATCGATGTACATTAACAGTAGTATAATCAGACGTGGGACTTCTCCCTTGTCGTGCCTGCCGAGCGGTCGGTCTATCTCACCGCTCTTCAACAACCTCACCGGAGATGCCCGTCGATCCAGGAAGCCGTGGAACAGCAGGATCGAGTGAGTTCCAAGCTCATTTAGAATCAATCCAGGTAGCGACACTAAACGTCAGAAGACTAGCCACCAGAGAACGGCTGGTGGAACTGCAAGAATCGTTGAAGACAGCCTATGTGGACGTCCTGGTGCTTACCGAACTAAGATGGAGAGGAACCGGATGCATGGACCTAAATGATTCCAGCCACAGGTTTTTCTATGCGGGCCCAGAAAATGCTCAAGAACCGTCTGGCACCGGATTTCTAAAAGCCTTGGGAACATGCAATTGGCAAGAAGTAGCAAGAACGAAAACGAAACGCGAATGGATCGATCTAATGAGATGCCGCATATTGTAAAATATTGAAAGGCATATAAATAAATAAATAAAATAAATAGAATCAGACGTGGTGTAGATGTGTTCGACAAAGTTTTTTTTCTTCTAAAATTCGATTATTTCTGAAGTGGGACGCTATATCACAACACTGCAGATCGATTCAGTTAGAAAGCAAAAATATGAACACAAACGATATCTACCATTTATTGAGAGAAGTCATTACCTCCACACATCATTATCTAACTGAAGAAAGGAACTCTTCTCCATTTTCTGTACATAGATCCTTCTAAAAACAAGCTATGTTACCTTATGACAGCAATAATGGCCGACACAGCCAAAGTAAGGGGAATAATCATAGCCGTCGATCAGATGTGGTAGGTGGGCTTCGAAGAACGGCCTTAAATACTGGCGGCAAGCGAGAAAGTAATTAGGCGGAGTGGCCAGTATAGGACACAGAACATTTGTTGATAAGGAAGGCCGCGAATGTGCTCTCTGCCCCGGCAGTAGATAATGGTATCAGAGATGGCTATGAGTAACCAAACAATCTATGAATAGGCTAGCGCAATTCCCATGGAGTACCGATCTATCTTACGAAGACGATGTTCATGAGGAACGGACGGAACGAACATCTCCGAATGCTCCAGCGTGTATCTGGGTCACGAAATCAGCATGGCCACCGACCTAGCACCGGAGCTGGGCAGGAGGAAACGAGCGGCTTCGGGAGCTTCCAAGAGCGTCGAAGAAGTCTCTAGGCGTATGTTAGGGCAGGAAGAACGTCTGACTCCGTGCCCACCTATTCGACTCCACTGTTCTTCCTGCCCTAACATACGCCTCAATGACCTGGGCTATACGAAAGCAGGATGAACATCAGCGTCGCGCAGCGTGGAATCGAGAGGACGATGCTCGGAGTGACACGACTCATGCAACTGTGAGAAGGCCTCCGGAGTTCCGAGCTTCGCCGACGTTCGAAGATCAGAGACGCTGTCGCGTGGGCCAAGTTGTCGAAAATTAGGTGGGCCGGCCACGTAATGCGCTTCGCAGACACCCGCTGGACGAGAGCCGTCACCGACTGGATTCCGCGGGATGTCAAGACAACACCAGGACGCCCACCAACGCGTTGGTCGGACTTCTTCGTGAAAGCCCTGAACGACCGATATGACGCTCTTCATGTCCCTCTCGAGCGAGGAGGATCCATTGGAGCACTCTGGCACGCGACAGGGACGAAAGGAGACGCCACTGGTGCCCGCTCGAGCAAATCAGTGATCAGCGGGACGACAGGTGTTAGCGTAGGTCTCGGAGAGGGAGTGGAATACTGATTTTTTGTTCCTCACATCCGTTTTTGAAAATGATAGGTTACGGTAAGAGTGGGTGAATAATTAAAAAGCCATATGTAAACTTCTGGATCAGCACCCAAACAACCCCCTTGGACGAAGTCTGGGCGAAATCGATGATCGGTGATTCACCGAATGATTGAATGAAAGTAGATTCGATGTCGAAAATTTTTGAAGAATAAGCGAATTTATTCGCTTATCAATTTCTTCGAACGATCGAGAATTGAACAAGCTCGACTTTTTGAAACCATCGATGTTCGAATTCAAATGATTGTCCGAAAATCTAGAAATATCGATTATTCGACTATTCAATGAATTAAAAATTAGTCGAATAGTTATTCGATCATGCACAACTACATATAGTGAGAACACAAATGGAGGAAAAAAACTATAGATATAACAACTTGGAAATTCATAGCTTCCTAGGTGAGAATAATGGTAACAAAACCAGGAAAAGAAACGCAATAACAGCGTAGGTAAGTGCGGTAATGAAGCTACTGTAAAACATGGTCATTCAAAGTATAAAAGGTAAGGACGGTGCTAATGAATGCTCATGGGGATGCGACACGCGTTCTACTTCTACGAAAAGTCGTGGAGGCAATTTGAATGCGCACTTGATTTATAGAATGACTCGAGGTGGATAACCAAGATCAGCGCTTTACCCTTCCCAGACAAGTCTGCTGGCAAATCACCGACTCTGGAGAGATGGAACCCTTGGTTAGCCTGGGCGGAAAATCCGAACCAGGAACCTGGTATCGAGTACACGCGACGGCCGGCACCTCCTCCGACTGCGCTACACGCGCCCGAAATATACAGTAAGCACAGTAATTATATACATATTTATATGTCACATTTACATGTTACAACAGGTACCCATATGATTATGTATTTAAAATGCTATTTCGAATTCCGCTATTTTTGTCGTCGCTCCAGCTGAACAGTAACTGCCATTGGGGAAACTGTCATTGATCCTCTCAGCGACAGGCTCTCCTGAATTCCAATAAATTGATTTTTTTCAGCCCTGAAGGCACACGATCTCTTCAATTTTTTGACTATGGTTGGTAGTCATAAAGAATTGAAGCTGGGGGATGTTTTTAACTGCTGAAAGAGGAAGTATTACTAGCTTTGATAGCAGCATACTTCCTATCCAACGTATTAGCAAGGTCTTCCAAGAATGAGGTAAGAAAATACCTCAGTATCAGCAGTTGCAACGATGCTGTATCGCTGAAGAAGGTGAGCCAGTACGAGTTTCTCCTCCAGATAGGCAAGCCTCATTCCGATACATAGCCTTGGTCCGAGTCCAAACGCAAGGAAAGCGGCCTGGGGTCTATCAGATGACTCGAGCCACCTGTAAATGAACGGAGTACCGAGGCTGTCTGCGAGTTGAAATAACCATATTTTTATACAGTTCCAAATTAACAAGAAAAATACGAGGAGGAAAGAAAACTGACACTCCTTCCCCCGCAAGGATGTACCATTTTCGCTTTAAACTGGACACGTTTTTATTTCATACCGGATACCTTGAGAAGTAAAATGAATAATTTGCAAAGCAAGTAAGACGTATCCACTGTTTAAAATATGCGTTGTCTAACTAGGTTAAAATTATTATTTTAATTTTTTTGAATTAAAAGTTCACTTTGCGGCCTTAAGAAATAAGTACACAGCTTGAATAAACACAAAATTTTTAACGTTTGACTGTCAAACAATATTCTAGGTTTATCCTGGCACCACGGATCTCCCTCGATAGAGAGCCTTCGGGCTCTCTTGTTAAGAGGGATCTCGGGCCGCTTGTCGCAGGGCCACGTGGCGCGTCCCCGGGTGGTGGATAGGGGAATTAAACGCGAACCAAATGCGACCGTGTACTGCCCAGAGACGCAGGTGGGATGCAGGGGATGGACTCCTTGCTCCTGCTGTGTCGGGTCGATGCGTTCCTTGTGCGTGGGAGCGGCATGTTCGTGCACAGTGTGCGTGGATGTGTCCGTGACTGTGCGGATTGTAACTGTGTCGGCTCGGCCAAAAGCTTGCACTCGGTAGACTGGGAGTACATGTAAGGCGATTCGAGGCCGCCTTAAGTCTCGCTCCGTCCCTTCGGGCAGTCTGGCTGGCTGCCCGGAGTACCCCGCCCGCACGACAGAGCCTGACTAGCTACCCGTGTTGTATTCCAGTCAAACACAGCAGCACTAAAGGGCCTCATTCCCCTGACCCCGAAAGAGCCCCCATTTCTGCAGCGATGGGAAGGACAAGTACGGAGAGGCTGCTAAAATCTCAGGGCCTAACCAGGCTGCGCAAATTGAGAAGGACTAGGATGACGATCTGTACTTACAACGCCCGCACGCTTGCATCGGAAGCATCCGTCGAGGACCTGATGATGCAAGCCAGGAAGATCAAGTACGACGTCATCGGACTGACCGAGACGAGAAGACACCACCCCCTACACGCCGCCTACGACTCCGGAGAAGAACTGTTCCTTGGAACATGCGACAGCAGGGGAGTAGGCGGCGTTGGTGTCCTCGTCAACGCGCACTTGGCCATGAACATCGATTCGTACGAGTCTCTGACAAGCCGAATCGGACGTCTGCGACTGAAGCGATGTGGCTCCGTGCCAGCCTTGACTGTGTTCGTCGCGTATGCCCCAACATCCGACTACGACGACGAAGTCGGCAACGGCACGTTCCCGCATCCCCGCGGCGCGCCTTCGCAATAAGTGCCGAAAATGGCATGCACGGGTTCTAGTGTAGTTGGACTAACGTTAAGAATACGTCTAGTGATAAACGTGTTAAGAGAAATGGGTTCATAATCATATGGGAATACTGTAGGAAAGTGATCTATCCTTTGGTTGCGGCTATACAGACCGGCAAATTGTTGCGTGAACTCTTCCACGAACCGTTCTGGTCGAAATTCATCGACGTCTTCACCCCATATTTCTCGGCTGAAGTGTACAGAGAAGGTGTCGGCCATCACAAAATCGCCCTCATTGATCTGCACATCACCAAGAGTTGTGGATTTCACGCAACGGCGTGAATTGGCGCTGAAACAGCATTATTTGTTTTATTGGTTTTTATTGTATTTGAAAAGCACCCACAACCTACAAGTTGGCTATCGGGTACATTCGGAGAGCTTCCTTGATAACGCAGTCCATATACTTCAAGCTTGAGACAATTTCATAGTCGATGGACTAAAAATGTTGATTAATTATATAAAGAAAGTCGCGTCCTGTTATTAATCTCCAAATATCATAAGCATTATTTCCGAAAAGAAAACGGCTGATAAAAGGTCTGGTATCTGACCTCAGGATTGCAGTGCTGATCGATCTCTTCCTGAAGGGTTCTCTGGACACGAGGGTTTTTCGCTAACAAATATGTAACGTAGGCAAGTGAGTTTGCGGTAGTATCGAAACCAGCCAGCAAAAACACAAAGCATTGAGCAGCGATTTCGTCGCGAGTCAGCTGCTTTGTCACCTGAAATCATCTCTCTGAAAAACCCTCTTGAATACACTGGATCTTTAGTTGCGATCAAAACTTTTGCACCGGGCGAGAGTCGAACCTGCAGTCTCTGCTGTCCGTGCAGGATTCTAACAAGCCAAGGGTTTGAAGCGTATGTCTGAACGGGGAGAGAGCCATATAGGAAGAATCTCCACCCCTCAATTAGTATAAAAGTGTGTTTATTTTTTCGCCAAGTCATTAAATCCAAGGAGTATGGGGTCGTTGAAGTTATAATCGAATCGGCGCCTCAAGAGTTTGGGGGTCTTATATGTCGGCGATGCCTCTGCGGGCAAGGGCTCAGAGTGTAGTAGTGGATAGTGACGTTGCTTCGTGCGAGGAAGGTCGGGGGTTTGGTTCTTGTGCGATGCTGCATTTTTGCATTTCAACTGACTGGTTGAGATTTGGGGGTTCTGAGGTCAATACCATCCTCAGACGTTTTTATGCCAAATTTTCCAGCTGAGCGCTGTGGTATTCAACATGATGATGTAGAAATGTCCGACATCAGTGATACACAGGTACAAGGCTCCAGGACCTAACTCCAACGCAACGTCGCGCGCTAGCCGCGTGCGACGTCGCGGCGCTGAAACGCGGACGTGCGCCCGTGATGCATGGTTAGCCGCAGAGCACGAAAATGTTCTCAGTGTTTAAACTCCCAGACCACATTTCTAGCAAGGAACGTAGGATCCCACAGAATGTGGCAGGCAACAGTCTGCAGTAGGACAATTGATCCGAGAATAGGTGATAGTGACCTTTTTCCGTAGTATAACCATAATCACGGGTAAAAATTGACCGAAAAAGTTGTAGTTGGCAAATACTGACGCTAGAAACCATCCACATGACCAGGATTCCTATATAAACTGTCGCTGATCGTCCTATTGAAACCACTTTCACATATCATCTTCAAGAAACGTTGAAATGAGGCAAAGGCGTGCCGCATGTCCCTGTAGGAAGCGTTTCTAGCCGTCGGAAGCATCGGACCGCGACAACTCGTCCAACTTCGTCGCGCACCGTGCGCGAAGCCAGAGGGGTTCGCGCGGCGTTGGAGTTATGTCTGCCCCCGCAGGTACAAAATGCATGAAGCAGCACCGGGCGCAATACGGGCAGCGTATAAAGGCTACAGGACCTCACAGTCTGTTTCCGTACATGGACCAATGACCTCGGGAGAAGCAATCCTGCTCGGATTTTCAAAAGAGACCAGAATGTGACGTCGGAGGTGGTTCAAGTGAGAGACGCCGTCTGTGGATCCCGCAAATTAACCTAAACGGAATCGATACACCCTTTCCCTCATCTTTGCCTGTCACCCGGAAATCGAAGGTATGCCGAAGCTGACACCTAGAATGTCGTCGATGCTCGAGTGGAGATCCACCTGCCCACGCTGAAGTGTGGCCCACCTGTAGACAAGGAGCCTTCGATGGAAGAAATCAAGTTGGCCGGACGGATGGCCAGCATACTCAAGAATTTCGAAGCACGTCAACTTGAAGTTGACGAAAACGAACAGCTGGAAGTGGTGGAAGAATAAGAAGAAGATTGGGATCCGCAAGATGAACTGATGGAGATGGCAAGCAGGCAATGGGCATATGATAACGTTTTCGGGTGGAGCTCTTGTTTCGGATTAAAGGGTACGTCTTCAGTTGGATTTCGTCTATGAGCCGATACGGAAGCAAACTATGAGGAGTCTATCCGTATTGTGATCAGTGCTTCAGTTTCATACACTTTGTACCAGTGTTCCACTAATGTGGGACCTTTATACACCATTATGTTGAATAGCCTTATGGTTAAAAACCGGCCGGTAATAAACAAGTTGCAAGAAAGTTACTCGAAGCTGGAAAAATCCACAGAAAACACCCGAAATGGTATTAGGTTGTAACGAAATAAATGGCACTGAACCACTGTAAATTTAAACAGTTAATATCTCGGCTTGTAGGCAAGTTTATTAATCGAAATAAAAACCTTCTGATTCTACACATCTTTGCCAACGTGACACAAGCTTTTTTATCCCAGTAGCATAAGAATCAGAAGTTCTGGAATTGACGAAATCTTCGAAGGCACCTTCGGCATCCTGTTGGTATTTGAATATTTTCCCTACCAAGAAGTCGCCAAGATGCTTGAAGAAATGGTAGTCTGTTGGGGAGAGGTCGGGAGAAAACGGAGGATGTGGTAGAGTTTCAATGCTCAGCTCATTCAATTTCTGCAACGTCATTCGTGCTACATGGGGGCGAGCATTGACGTGCAGAAGGAGAACTCGCCTTCGGTTTACCAAGGCCGGCCGGATATCCTTCAACTTTTTCATCATTTCCTCAATTTCAATGCAGTACTTCTCTGCCGTGATGGATTCACCGGGAGGGAGGAAGCTGTGGTGAATAATTCCCAGCGAACACCACCATACTGTCACCATTACTTTCTTTTGGTGCAATTCCGGCTTCGCAAAAACCTTGGGGCTCTCATCGCTGTCCACCCACTGTGCCGATCGTCGCCTGTTGTCGTACATTATCCATTTCTCGTCACAGGTTACGATGCGATCAAGGAATGGGTCCGTTTCGTTCCGTAGAAGCAGTGCGGACGAGATCTCATATCGTCGGTTTCTTTGCTCCTCAGACAGCTCGTGAGGCACCCATCTTTCCAGCTTTTTGGTCTTTCCAATTTCCTTCAGATGCCGGGCAGCTGTGTTGTGACCTTGACCGAATGCGGCGTTGATCTTCTCGTCCGCCTCCTTAGCTGTAGTGCCCAGCTTGAATTCATACAAGTAAATGCCTCGGATTACCCTTTTGTCCATCTGCGAAAAAGTCAATAAAACTCTAAAGTTTTCCAACTTTTACATAGAAAATTTGGTACTCACCGGTAGAGCAAAGTTTGCGCTTCTAAATGATATGCCACATGTTACCGTTTGTTCTTGATCAAACGCGTAAAGACGCGCCAAAAAATGGCGCGAGCCAGTGCCATTTAATTCGTTACAACCTACCTTCCTCGCATGAAGCAACGTCATTATTCACTGCACTCCGAGTCGCTTGGACACCGCCGGCGTACAAGACCCCTGAACTATGAGGAGCCGTATTGCATTGTAACTTCAAGGACCCCCAACTCCTTGGTTTAACGACTTGGCAAAAAAAACACATTTTCATACTATTTGAGAGGTGGGGATTCTTTCTATGTGATTCGCTCTCCCCGTTCAGACATAGACGCTTCAGATCATTCCCTTGTAAAAAGTCGCAGATGTTGCGTGTGCGATGAAACAGCGCCTGTGTTATAAAACGTATACAGCACTCTGCCCAGAAAGTAGAGGGTGCGGGTTTGAATCCCGTCTGGAACAAGACTTTTGTTCGCTACTTAAGATCCATTAACAGTATATGCATATAGTAGCATATGTATCAGCCTATCTAGGAATAAACAAATGTGTAAAGCGGGATTTACAATTCCGTTGCGGAGCGGCGCGGCGTTATGAAAGCTGTCAATATCGATCATCTGCGCCGCCCAATCGATACGGGTAGATCTCATAGCATCGCGTCTTAAGTATAAATACCACCTAAGCCCCCGCTTATACTCCAGTCGACGCACGACTCACGACGCACGACTAGTATTGGTTTGGCCTAGTAATAAAACAATGAATAAATAGCTGGATTCTAACAATTTACTGATGTATCCTGCGGTTTTTTCGGGAAAACCTAGCAATTTGCCAGAATTTGAAATGTATTGAAGTGAAATTTGAAGAATGAAATTCTAAACTAAAATTTTTTGAAATAATTCAAAACCTTTTTCAGGTTGATTTCTGAGCAGTACAGGGCCTTTCACTTTTGCCTAATCAGACCGCACTAAAGTGCGACGATCTTTCGCCATTTTTGACCTATCCAGATGTCCGCAGGAAATTTGAAAACCCCTTCAATGGTTCCCAGACCTCCATCCTCTACAACCCTCAATAGATCACTTCAAAAATCTCCACGGGAGGTTCATTGACCTCTCTCGTAAGACTGAATTCATTGATCTTTGATGAATATAATCTGATTGGTCTGATTTGAATACTATGAAGGAGGCAATGTAATTTTGTAACTCGCCTTTATCCCACTCTTTGAAAACTCGGCGCTATTATCTAGGTCCTGTTCCGCTCTGGCATCCAGGAAAAGGTCTATGAAGTCGGTTGGCACGCTTGTCTCCACACTAGAAGTGTCGTTTCGAGCCTAGAATTGCTTTTGTCCAGCATGATCATGAGTACCTCTCGTAGAGTTGTTTCAGGCAATGCTCACCCTTTTCTCAATCCTATCGTCAATGGTCTTGTAGATTTGTTGAAACACTTCGGGGACCGGAGATTTTCTCAGAGGTGCAACAGCAATGAAGAGCTTCCTGGGAAAACAGGCGAGTACTGTGTGTACAGGAAATTCAAAAGGATGTTCCTGTGTCTTATTATTCTTTTCACAAATACTAAACCAGTCGTACCTCAGTGTCAATCGAAGACTTGGAATAACGGCAGCAAGAAGAAATACCGGGTTGCGGTGGCTGATTCGGAAAACCTGAAAAATTAAATAAAAATGATAGGGTAAGATAGTAGAGAATCTGGAGGGGACTTGAATGCGTATTTGGCTCTATACAAGGACTCGGAGTGTACGGGCAATGGAATAGTCTCTGATTTATCCTTTTGAGACAAATCTAGCACGAATTCGTCGACCCGCCCCGGATGGATGGAAGGGAGGGCGTGCGTTCTCTACACGATCCCGCCCTGCTCGCGCCGACCTATTTAGACGAGTTTGTGGCGCACAAAACCGCGCCGCAATTTGCGGATTCGGTAATTGGCGTGACGTCGTCCAAAAACCCAGCAACTGATAGGAGACGATTGGGGATCTTAAAGGATCAGACAATTCTCGCTATACTGAAGAAATTTCTAGCCTTGGCGCTGCCGCTGAAAAGTCTCTTCCTCCTGATATGCGGTACAACACTCCGTTTGTTGTCTTAAATGAAATCTGCTCAGGATAAAGCTGTCAGGACGAGAGAAGTGATTAGCAACGCGATGGCTTCACGCGATCGCGGGACTCGGAAATCTCGTCCACGATACCGCTCGGCGCGCCCCTTGCGCCGTTCCCTTCTGAGGGCAGTGTAGGGAACACATCTCCGTCGGATGGAAGGCTTTGTAGATCCCGGCAGAAATCTGAACCAAAAACCTGCAATCGGGTGAGCGCCACAGCCGCAGCCTCCTCCGGCTGGTTAACCGTGGGGGATCAAATGTTTTTTCTTTGAAAACCTACGACAGAGCAATGAGGCGGCGATTGTCGTAAGCATATTCCATCCATTTGTTATTCTTTGCTCTTTCATGGGCGCGTGTAGCGCAGTCGGAGGAGGCGCCGACTGTCACATGCACCCGATACCAGGTTCCTGGTTCGGATTTCGCGCCCAGGCCAATCATACCTTCCATCCCTCCGGGGTCGGTGAATTGGTACCAGACTTGTCCGGGAAGGATAGAGCGCTTTGTTCATCGGCTGGCCACCGCAAGTCATTGTATGGGCAAATACGCATTCAAATCGCCTCCGCGATATCCCTAGAAGTAGAGTGCGTGGCGCATCCCAAAAGGGACTGAATAACGCCGTCCTTTATCCTTTATCCTTTCATATATGTAGCTAGCGTGCGTGAGCAGTTCAGTAAGTGTAAATACTGTTCAATTTATTTATTTAAATTTCTTAAGATAGCGTTCACTTTCATTAGGAGAAGGCCTTTTTCTATTAGGGTGTCCAGAAAGCATCTGCAGAAAACTTCGCAATGTTTCAGATTTCTTCTAGAATGTTCTGAAGATTTCAGCATAAGTGCTGTATAAAGACACTATCCTGCTGTATCTGCATAGCATATCCAGCTTCGTCTTCCTTGCCTATTTCACTGTACGATGGCCGAGCTGTCCCCATATTAGACACGTGCTCCTTTACGAGTTTAAATCTGGGCACTCTGCTGCAGAAGCCTATCGAACTTGTGTCGTGTATTCGGCTCTGAAGCTTCTTCTCTACGGTCTGTGTATAGCTGGCTCGAACGCTTCAGAAGCGCCAACAGGAGTCTCAAAGACGAGCCTCGCTCTGGTCGACCGACAACGATATCTTTGGATCAACTGTGGAAACTGGCGGAACAGCATCCATATGAAGGTGTGCGTTACTTTGCTGCTGCTCTTGGCTATTCCCGATCCACCGTGGACAACGGACTGTGATCTCTTGGAATGGTTAAAAAGCTCGGTCAGAGGCTCTCACACGAACTGACCGACGACAACCGGCGAAGACGTCTGGACATATGCACTCAGCTGCTCTCCCGAAGTCGCACCTTCAACTGGCTGGACGCCATCGTCACAGGAGACGAAAAGTGGGTCCTCTACTTAAACCACGCTCGTAAACGTGCGTGGTGCCAACGCGATGAAGTGCCGAAATCTTTCGTAAAAGGCGAAATTCATGCGAGGAAAGTCATGCTGAGCGTCTGGTGGGGAGTTTATAGGATCTACCATTTCGAGCTGCTGCCTGATAGCACGACTGTCACTGCCGAGGTCTACGCTACCCAACTACAGAGACTGGCCGACAAGATGCGCAAGGAACAGGCCAGGCTCGACAAAGTTCGCTTGCTGCACGATAACGCCCGCCCACACATCGCAAAGATGACTTCTCAGAAAATTCTGGAACTCGGGTGGGAAGTTCTGCCGCATCCATCGTACAGCCCAGATCTGGCCCCAAGCGACTACCACCTTTTTCGATCACTTCAGCATCATCTGGAAGGGAACCGTTATGAAGATCGTGACCACCTCGAAAATGGCCTCCGAGCTTTTTTCGCCTCCAAGTCGCCGGATTTCTACGCCAGAGGAATTCGAAGTCTTGTGGAACGTTGGCGGAGAGTAGTCGATGTTAATGGAAATTATTTGGTTGATTAATAAAATGTCGATAAAAAATTGTGTTATTTTGAAAAAATTGTCATATTTCTGCAGATATTTTCTGGACACCCTAATAATACTTTGATACAAGAGCATGTCATGTTTCTCTACCTTTGACAATACCGAGAAATCATTCAGCTTTATTGGTTGCAAGAAGTAAACGTAATTTGGCCGTAAGTGTATTTCTAGCTTTGTAAAGAAAAAGACATGGGAAGTCATTATATGCAGCAAGTGACCTACATATCACCGAAACTTTGCAAAGGAAGTCAGCTGTCATTGGATTTGCGAAGTAGAGAAGGAAGATGCACAATACCGCTCCTGTCTTTTGACTTTTGGACGGAGTAGACGCAAAAAACCACCGTTTTCACCGCTTGTCTTTGTATAACTCTTCCCAAAGGAACCTGTTCAAAAATAATTGCAACCCATTCTCATCGTCTATCCAACGATATAGGTAGCGGTTGCTGGTTTCATAAAAAAAAAATGATTCGGAGATCTTTACCATCTTGGCGACGGCAACCCCTCTCTTGCTCGAGATAATTGCAACCACAGGGCACATCTCCTGATTGGCAATATTTTAGGTAAATTTCTCGTCTTATGCCCTTAGTCTTACATGGTGCCTTCTTCGTAGCTAGCAAAATACTGAGTTCATCATGATGTTTTTTGTAAAATACTCCTTACTTAGGTCGTCAAGTTTTTGGAAGTCCTCCATTTTTATGGACTCCTACTTATAGTTCCGTGTTGCTCCTGCACTGACATTCACCTAAAAATACGGATCACAAAAGCAATACATTAACAGAGCAATACATTACGGCCGAAATTTCTGATAGCGCGGCTTATCAAGCGATATGGTAGGCGATAAGCCGCGTTATCTGAGTTTTCCGCTGTTAATTCTCTGTTAAAGTTATGTAAGTCGTTGATGAGTCCGACCCCAGGTCACCAACCGAGTTTGGGTGAACAAGAAGAACGAATGTTTGGAATACCACAGCTCGGGCAAAGGAGAGAATCCTAATGGTAAGTATCGGTCTTCATACGTGTTGCAGGCTCTCAGGGCTTTTGGCTTAACCACAACCATCAGAAAAGAGGTGGACCAATCATGTCATATTCAGTGTTTGATAAACTTACAACCGGAAAGAACCCGTCTGAGTTATTCACCGTAGTTTCGGAGTGAAATTCAGGGAAATCGTTACGGGACCGAGTTGCCCATCCCTCTGCTAATCAGTCGCTGCAGCTAGTGATATTTGCTTGCATGCTTCTCTGGCGCAAATAGGGTCGGGGCTTCTGATGGGGAGAAAATTCCATAGAGCGTCGCAGCGTCGTCAATATCCTTCATCCCTGGCTCCAACGTATAAAGCCTATAGTAAGGACTTTCCATGGTTAATAAAAACGCTGTTTGAATCGCGCGGTTGTGGGCGTTCCATCCCGGACAACTCGGACGGTTTTTTTCCGGTTGTAGGTGTATCGGCGAGTGTCATATTCACCTTGAACATTGAGACCCACTGGACTAGAGCCACATATAGCTGGATACTGATGACAAATGGAGGATCGAAGCACCGGCTAAAGCGCTGGTCGAGGTTTTTAGTGAAACCACTGAACGGCAGGTATATCGCCATTAGCATCCATTGGGGGAACCACGTAGCTCATCTTGATCGCAATGGAAACGAAAAAAGGCTACAAGATAAAGAACTGCGTTAGACCTAGTTTATACTTGCGCCGCCACTCGGCGCGGGACCACAATCGCTACAGATATCGATTTCCCGCGCCGCCCGATCGATATCTTTTATAACTATGGTACCACACCGCGCAGCATCGCAACTATAAACTAGGGCTTAGTTGATGCCTTCTGGGATGCACCACCACAGATTCTACCCTAAAGAATGTCGTGGAGGCAATTTGAATGCGAATTTGACCTATGCATAAATGCTGTGGACAACTGATGAACAAGTCTGTGTTTAATGCTTCACAGTTGAGTCTCGTATCTATTCATCTGGCCAGGGGATGAAGGGTGTGGTTGCCCTGGGGAGGACCCAAACCAGGAACGTGGAACGACAGCCGGCGCCTCCACAGACGGCGCTATCACGCGGCAACAGGGACGATTAGGAGATGCTACTGACGAAAGCTCAAGGAAATCGGCGAGCAAACGTTGAGGTGCATGGGAAATTGTGGTTCGAAAAGGTCCACTTACATATTCAATCCTTGCCACCTTGTCCTTATCAGTGAACAACCGTGGTCCTTGCTGCCCCATGGCTACTCGGTGTATCACATCCACAGTAAACTCTTTGTAGTACCTAAACGATTGATTTAGGCCACGTTTTAAATCCGAACACGAACAACTCACGGCAGGATATTGAAGGCTTTCTTGCCTGCTTCTTGTTCGAAGAATTCCATTAGAGCCAGTGCTGAACTCTCTACGGTGGGGTGAATCTGAAATGGTTACATATAGGCCCAAAAGTTTAGCTTTCATATGCATCATGCATTCTACCTTTCTCAGAGAACTTGATGAGAAAGCTGGACTGGCTATAGTCCGAAGACGCTTCCAGCGAACACCTTGTGCTTCGAACACGTGTACTCGAGGCTCGTTCTCCGCGTCACCAGCAATGACGTTATGCTAAAGGACGTTTTTGTTATCAATTTTCTTAGGCAACTGATGGCGATGGCTCTTCTTCTGCTTAAAAGAATGTCCTCGAAATTATAAAATTTTTAAGACATTAGCTACCGCAATAATTATTTTTATTTTATTCTATTTTAAGGCGTAATTGATAGTCTATCACAATTGATATGATATGGATAAGGATGAAGGACGGCGTTATTCAATTCTTTGGGATGCGCCAGGCATTCTACTTCTAAAGGATGTCGTGGAGGCAATTTGAATGCGTAATTGGCCATACAATGACTTACGGTGGCCAGCCGTTGAATAAGTCAGCGCTATATCCTTCCCAGACAAGTCTGGTATCAATTTATCGACTCCGGAGGGGTGGAAGGCTTGGTTGGTCTGGGCGGGAAATCCGAACCAGGAACCTGGTATCGAGTGCACGCGACAGCCGGCGCCTCCTCCGACTGCGCTACACGCCCCCGAACGATATGATATTGAAAAGAAAACAACGAACCGAAAAGCATTTCCAACATAAACACAACAATAATCCTAAACGGTACGTCATGAGCAACAGCATGTCATTATTTCTTACGGTATTCAACAAATAGAGGAGTCTATCCTGGTCGAAGGGGGTGGGGCACATAACTACAAATTATGGAACCCTTTGACTTCAGACACACGAACCGCCTCAAGTGGACAATATAGGACCAAAAACAAACGAACAAACAAGGAGAAAAAGTCACAGCGGTTGTAAAGACTACTCGGTGAGCAAAGCACATTCAAATACATCGGACCATCCCCTGAAATGCTATAACCGAGATCTGTCATAGTGAGGGTGCACATAGCTTTATCTGTTTACAACCACGGCGAAATCACATGCAATTTTTTCGTGAATTTTCTTAGTTTAGGCCCTATTTTGTCCTCAAGAAGCATCTCCGTGAATTATAAGTCAACTTGCTACATAATTTTTAGTTATGGGCCTCCCCCGACTAGGATAGTTCCGTGTAGGACTTTCTAAACGCTTGGAAAGGCAGACTCTTCAGATCCTTGAACCTGCCAAGCAACAAGTTGAACTCTTTGAGAATCCTGTAGGTTAGGAAGTCTGACCCAATCCGTAACTTCACAACCTCGACCCGAAGTTGGGGCACTCTTCTGATTCTGTCAGCATCTCATCAAGGAATCTATCGGGTTGATTGATAACTTATTATAAGAACTTTTATATATAAATCATTAGGTTTAATCGTCGGAGACGTTTGATCGTAGCAACGTACTTTTCTTGCGTAGAAGTAGTCGAACTTCTTGACGAATAGCTCGCGAATCATCTCAATATCGCTAATAACGAGAGTTCGTCGAAGACCCTCTTGTATGCCAAACACTTTCCCGTAGACCTTAACATATTCCATCAACAAATGTGTGGGACCACTTCAGACGACTGAATGAGTCATCGTCACCTTGGTCCATTCTCGCAAAACCAAGCCGATCGGCATCGCGGGATTGGTCGTAGAGTACCAGTTACCCAAGAATATAGTGCCTGGCGGACCAGAAATCCCACGGCGTTTCCAGTAGTCCAGCTGCCAGTGGTAGTAGCTTAAACGGGAGAAACTTTTCAGCCTAAGAGTGAGATAAAGCTCCTTATGAGTATGAGTAGATTACCTTACGATGGCCAGTACTGCAGAAACAACAAATGTAAGAAGAATGAGCATTGCGGACGATCAGAGGACAGGAGGTTGTGAAGGCGTGGGCGCGCTTATATATACGTGAGACTATCACTTGGCTAGAGTCTGACCAGTGACCTGAGTAAACGACGTAAACGGCGGCCATAGAGAAAAATAAAGAAAGCCGACAGACGACACGCGTTGTGATTTCTGACGACGATGTCCTACCCCACGCGCTGCACTCTGGCGCGCAGCAAACACGTTCCTCTCCGCTGCGGTAAGTGAACGATGATCTAACGATAATGAAAGGCGTAATGATACGAGGCTTATCCTCGTTAAAACTGCGATTTATTATGTTAGGTTGAAAAAAAGTCTTTCCATCTTTCTCAAAGAATTATTACTTCACAACTACAATGTCAAATCAATTGAGACAAACTTTATTTTGTTTCACTACACTTCTCCAAAGACTGGGTACTTTTCTAATTCCTCTCGCTTATAGGACTGCAGTTCTGGAGTCGTACCATTGCTGAATCCAATTTTTGAGGTCTTCATCTGTTTCAAATTTTTCTCCAATTTCGTGCTTGAGAGCACGGAAGAGATGGTAGTCGGTAGGGGCGAGGTCAGGGCTATGCGGTGGATGTGGCATTACCTCCCAGCCCAGATCCTTTATTGTTTCTCTTGTGAGTCTTGCAACATGTGGTTTTGCACCGAGTGTTGGACAGGGCATGTGGAATCCAAGCTCCAAATTTCCATACAAAGCCAAGACCCTTCAGATGGATTCCCACTATCCCATGAGACACTTCGAGCTTCTCCGCCAGTTGACGCGTCGTCTGCCTACTATCGATACGAAGAAGATGGAGTACTTCAGTGTCGTCCAATTCAGTTGGCCTTCCTGACCTTGCTTTTTCTTCGAGTGAATAATCTCCCTTTAAAAACTTTCCGAACCACTCATAACAGGCGCGATGAGTAGTAGATCCCAAGCCATATACATCGTTAATTCGGTCGGCTGCCTGACGTGCTGTAGATCCTCTAATGAATTCATGAAGCCGTGCCGTGCCGAAAATGGCCATGAGGTGGATCTGGCATTGAGTCCGGAAGATTGGATAGATAACGAAGCACAAGAAGTGTCTTGACCTGTGTCCGCGTGCGAACGGTAGACAAATGTGATAGGATTACGAAATCAGCAATCAATACTGGCTAGTGTTTTTACAAGGAAAACGGTAAAATAGTTTTCGAAGTGTGAAGAGACTTTTTCCCGACCTAATATCACCTTTTATTATTATTATTATTATTATTATTATTATTATTATTATTATTATTATTACTATTATTCATTGACGTGTAACCTAAACGCACGTGATAATCAAACAAGGAATATGTCAGAGAAGAATATCAGACAACCAGCAACACTTAGAAGAAACAATTAGAGGAGACGAAGAAAAGAAAAATAAATAAAATTTAGTCAGCCTTTTTGGAATAAAGTAAGCAGCTGCAACTCATTGACAAACAAATCTAAACAGAGTAGCATCCGTCAAATTTAACCAAACATTTCGCGAATAATAACAGTTTAAAAAGCTTGAAGTGACAGACTAGGATATCTTCCTCTTCACAGAGTGATTTGTTGAACTCCCATAGGTTTCTATACGTAAAAAATTTAACCTAATCTGGGATTCTGCCACAGGAATATAAAGTCTGATCCTTCCGCTTCTTGACGTCGTCAGTGGTGCACCAAAAAAGCTACTGGATAATTGACACTCTTTTTGTCAGGATCTTAAAGAGCATAATCAGATCTGCTTTCCCACTGTTCCGAAGGGTTTGAAGGCCGATATCTCTGGCCCTTCTAATGCTGTTGGGAACGGTGTTGTAATCTTTTTTAAAGCCTTTCTTTTTAAATGAATTACATACTGTTATTACGAACTCCACTATCGGGCGAACATATGCTTAAACAAGTAAGCTTCTTGTTAATTATATTGTATTAAAGGATAAAGGATAAAGGACGGCGTCCCTATTGGGATGCGCCACACATTCTATTAGGTTGGCAACTAATTTCGTGGACTCTCAAGCGCCTTCAACAAAAGTGTTCATAAACAGATAACAAATAACAGTTTTCAACCGAAGTAAGATCTGTTGGAATGCGGGAGTGCTTCCCATTTATTAGCTACCTGGCCCATCCTACAGCTGTAGAATTCTTGTGCTTTTGAAGCCAAGAATTTTTGAAGGTGCATTTTGACATGGTCCACATTAATAAATCGTCCTCCAAGCAGGAAGTGCTGCAGCGTGCTATAAAGGTGCTAGTCACGTGCTGCACATGCTGGGCTGTAAGGTGGGTGAGTTAGACGCTCCCAGCCAAGGTCTTCGATTTTTTGAAGCTTCCGATTCGCGACGTGTGATCTGGCGTTATCTTGTCAGAAGATAATTCCGCTGCTGAAAATCTTTCTGAACCGATTCTAGCGGAGTTCAGATTGCGCGCAGTCAGGTTGAGAAGAGTACATTTCAGCATTAATGCTGGAGCCGTTCCCGATGAGCTTCCAAAAGTTAATACCTTCTTGACACCAGCAAATGATGGGAACGTAGCTAACCGGACGCCTCAAAGAATACAAGACCTTGACTGGGAGCGTCAAACTCATCCACATTACAGCCCAGACCTTGCGCCGAGTGACTACCATATTTTTAGTTCGGTGCAGTACTTCTTGGTTGGAAGACGATTTATTAATGCGGACCGAGTCAAAATACACCTCCAAAGATTCTTGGCCTTAAAAGCACAATAATTCTATAGCCGTGGGATAGACCAGCTACCTGATAAATGCGAAGCACTTCTGCGTCCCGAGGGATCCTATTTTGATTAAAGGTTGTCATTGGTTATTTGTTAATATCTACTTTTGCTGAAGATTCTTGGGAGTCCACGAAATTAGTTGCCAACCTAATACTTTAACGGGATGTCGTGGAGGCGACTTGAATGCGTATTTGGCCACACAATGACTTGCGGTGGCCAGCCGATGAACAAGTCAGCGCTCTATCCTTCCCAGACAAGTCTGGAGGGATGGAAGGCTTGGTTGGCTGGGCGTGAAATCCGAACCAGGAACCTGGTATCGAGTGCTTGCGACAGCCGCCACCTCCAACTGCGCTACACGCGCCCTATATTATATTATAAATAATTTTCACGTCATGATGGACACTTCTCAAATATAATAGGACTCCTGATCGTCAAAATGGACTCTCTTCTAAACAAACCTTACACTTTTGAAATCAAATTTAATGTCTTCCAAATCATAACCGGTTTCTTCTATATTAGACTAGAAACTCTCCAAAAAGGAAGAAAAAATGTTTGGTCAAGAAAAGCGTTAGTATGATTACTTAGAAATTCTAACTCACCTACCCACTAGGTGAACACATTGATTGCAGTGTTATAAACTTCTTATTTTCTGAGGAAAAGTAACGGTTAAAGCTTAATTTAAAGAGCAAGAAGGTAGACATTTTTCAGTCTTAAAAGATGAGATTACGTCATGCACTCGACCAAGACGTCGCGATTTTTATTCAGTTGATAGCCAATTTTTTGCCTGCATGGACTTTTACCACTATAAACGACAACAAAAACAATTATAAAGAGCAGACATTCCTTCGCTTTGATGCTTTGTGTAAGCAGCATTTGAACTTTTAGTGAAATAAACATTGCGGGTTTTAGAGTGCATGGCGCGATACTGCCTTTAGTGCGCTAAGTGCTTGATACCCTATTGCACCGAGTTATTTCAGGCAAAAGAAAACTGACACTCATACTCATTCACTAGAGGAACATAGGATAGAGACAAAGGACGGTGTTACTAAATCCTTTTTGGGAAGCGCCACGAGAATTCTATTTCTTCGAGATGTCGTGAAGGCGATTTGAATGCGTATGCGTGTACAACGACTTGTCGAGGCCAGCCGATGAACAAATCTGTGGTTTATCCTTCCCAGACAAGTCTGGCACCAATTCAGCGACCTGGGAGGGATAGAAGGCTCGGTTGGCCTGGGCGGGAAATCCGAACCAGGAACCTGGTATCCGGTGCACGCGACAGCCGGTGCCTCCTCCGTCTGCGCTACACGGGCATTCGTGCATAATCCAATATAAACATGTGATTAATATATAAATAAACAGTTATATAAATATTAGTGTCATTGCGAGAGTGTTTATATTTATTTTTGAAACAAGATGAGAAAAATGAAAACTGAGGGGACACTGCAAGAAGTGGCAAGGGGAAATGCAATATCAACAAGAGATCATATCAACCTGGAATCTTACATTACTGTTATTCATGTATTTAATACCAAAGGGGCCCTGGATATGTTCATAACCACACAATGACTGGCACGTAAAAAGCATTATATTGAGCTCTTTGATAGCAGAGGTGTACGGAATAGAAATTACGAATTATTTCCTAAGAATGGCGTTAATCGTTGTGAGAACTCCTTTTGCTCGACGCATTCGAGCCGCTTCCTCGCTTTGATGTTGAACGCTCAGACGATGAGCCGGATTCTGATGAAAATGACGACGATTTGGAGCTTTTCGACGGTTTCTTGTCGTCGTTCAACTCCTCATCACTTTCGAAGCTGCCACTTCCGTAAGCCTGAAAAACGTCGTTTTGCTCGCTGTTGAAGACCATTTTCATTGTCAATTCCGCTACTTATACTGCTACGCATGCTTCGGCTGATTGACTACAGGTGTGTGAAAATATCTATCAAAAGAGGTAGAGGAGGCGGTGGTCAACCGTTTATGGGGTGGGCCATGCTTCCTACTTCTACAAAATGACGTGTGGGCAATTTGGACGCACATTTCCTACATGACGATCTATTAGGTTGGAAAAAAGTCTCTTCACACTTCGAAAAGTTTTTTTTTTACCGTTCTGCTTGTAAACACACTAGCCAGTATTGATTGCTGATTTCGTAAACCTATCACACTTGTCTACCGTTCGCACGCGGACACAGGTCAAGACCCCTCTTGTACTTCGTTATCTATCTAATCTTCCGGACTCAATGCCAGATCTACCTCATGGCCATCTTCGGCACGGCATTCTTCATGAATTCATTAAAGGATTTACAGCACGTCAGGCAGCCGACCGAATTAACGATGTATATGGCTTGGGATCTACTACTCATCGCGCCTGTTATGAGTGGTTCGGAAAGTTTTTATAGGGAGATTATTCACTCGAAGACAAAGCAAGGTCAGGAAGGCCAACTGAATTGGACGACACGAAAGTACTCCATCTTTTTCATACCGATTGTAGGCAGACGACGCCTCAACTGGCAGAGAAGCTCGAAGTGTCTCATAGGATAGTGGGAATCCATCTGAAGGGTCTTGGCTTTGCATGGAACTTTGGAGCTTGAATTCCGCACGCTCTGTTGGACACTCAGTGCAAAACAAGATGTTGCAAGACTCACAAGAGAAACAATAAAGGATCTGGGCTGGGAGGTAATGCCACATCCACCGCATAGCCCTGACCTCGCCCCTACCGACTACCATCTCTTCCGTGGTCTCAAGCAAGAAATTGAAGAGAAATATTTCGAAACAGATGAAAACCTCAGAAATTGGATTCAGCGATGGTACGACTCCAGAACTGCAGTCCTTTAAGCGAGAGGAATTGGAAAATTACCCAGTCTTTGGAGAAGTGTAATGGAACAAAATGGGGTTTATCCCAATTGATTTGACATTGTAGTTGTGAAGTAATAAATCTTTGAAAAAAACGAAAAGACTTTTTTCCAACCTAATAACTTGCAGTGGCCAGCCGGTAGACAAGTCAGTGTTTTATCCTTCCAACTGCGCTACCATCTGTCTACTACCAAAGATCATCAGCCTAACATCATGGACACATTGACATCGAAGTTCACGCCCCGCTGCAAGGCGGTGACGCTGTGAACGACACCACTGACCTTGGAGCGTTGTAGTTCAACAACATTTGCCTTAAAATGATGTGAAGATTGAATGACCTTAAGTGACTCCCGGGAGCAGCCCATGCCACAAAATCACGAGCAACATAGTTCCACTGCACACACCTACACGGCGTTATCAAGATGTTCAGACAGATGCAATGTCAACAATAATTGTAATCGTTTTGCCTATTGCATGAGATTGAAAGTACTGCAGGGTGGCCTGTAAATACAGCAGCAGAAAATCACAACTCGTTAGCCGTATACAAACGTTTTTACAAGATCAAATTTTAAAAAAATTCAAAACACTACCCATACACTACCCAAATCACGATGCGGAACAGGGGTGCATATTTAACGGTTAACGATTATGAGTTTAGCGAATTAATGGCATTCTTCGTTAAAATTTGGCTTAACGACTTAACAGAAATTTTTAGAAATTTAACGGAATTTTTAACGGACTTTTTTCTCAGCAAGTTTATCACTTTTACCCTTAGTCTTCACTAATGTCGGAGACCTCATCCTTCGGATAAGGGCTGTTCTCAAAAAACTACTGAAATTGGTAAGAATATTTTAAAGTTTTCATGCTGTTCTCATATCTTTTATGGCGCATTTGAATTTTTGGGAATAATGCATTTCGGAGGCAGAAATTTGTTAGCCGAGCCCTCAAGCACGCCAACGAATCCACAGAGAGACTGGTCTAATCTCCCCGTAAAATATGCCTATTTCCGCTTGGCGCTGCTTATCTCAGAATACCACCTGGAACATTCGAGATGGAGAGAATGTTTTCGGCGGCTGGACGTACTTTAAACGAGCTCAGAACAAGAAACTCTACATAATACCAACAATTCAGAAAGCTACTTTTTCTGAACGTTAACACATTTACGACGTGTCCATCCTTTCGATAGGCGACACGATGTCGCGTCACGATCCCGACGTTGCAGAAAAGGATTGGCCGAAATCAGTCACGCGAAAATTGTGTGTTCGACAGCGTGTTCACATTCCAGTGATAGGATTTTAATTGTCTTTTTATTAGTTCTCTCTGTACTTAGTGGAGCATCGAGATTGTATTAGGTTGTCCCATAAGTCCCCGCCGTTGTTTTTCAACGATTCATTGCGGCTTTCTTCGGCGGTCTCTTGCATAGCACTATACAGCTTTCGAAAGAGAATGACTTGCTCTATCAGAAATTCTATTGCATTTTTTTTCATCCTGGATTTTGTCAATTTTCAGGTCGTTAATGTGAAAAGTGAAAAAGTGGCCATTTGCGCCGTTGCTTCTCTCGCTTAGGCTTGGATTTTTTTTGCGCAGTTTTTTTTATAGCATTTGGAATACAATGTTCTGTAATACAAGATCACGTGTTGGTCCTATTTGCTCATTTGTCCTTTATTGATTTTTAGGTCATCAAATTGGGACGTCCGACTTTTCCGTCCGAATTTTTACTGAAACTCCGCTTCTGTGGTTGGACTTTTTTGCTTGGTGTCATATGTCATTCGGAAGAGGATGTCTTGCTTAATAAGAATTCGTGTCGCGTTTATTGGTTCATGCTGATTTCTGTCGAATATCTACAACTGAACAAGGAGAAGGAGTTGTTGGTGGAGATGATTTTTCTCTTTTTGGAATTTTGTTGATATTCGACAGAAATCAGCAGGAGCCAACAAGCGCGACACAAATTCTTATTGAGCGAAACATCCTCTTCCGAACGACTTGTAACACAAAGGAAAAAAGTCCAACCACAGAGCAGGAGATGTCGGTAAAAATTCGGAGGAAAACTCGGAATCCCAATTTGATGACCTGAAAATTATAATAGAGGACAAATGAGCAAATAGGGCCAACAAGTGATCTTGTAGTACAGAAAATTGCATTCCAAATGCTATAAAAAGCTGCGCAAAAAATTCCAAACCTAAGCGGAGAGAAACGACTGTGCAGATGGCCATTTTTTCACTTTTTCACTTTAACGACCTAAAAATTGACAAAATGCAAGATGAAAAAAGGAATGCAATACATGCTCTGATAGAGCAAATTATTCACTTTGTAAAGCTGTATAGCGCTATGCAAGAGACCGCCGGCGAAGCCCGCAATGAAACCTGTTATAAATTATAGCCTGTTGCCTGTTGACCTGTTTCTCATCTATTTTTACCATAATATCGATTTTTTTGGAAGCGTGTAGCGCAGTCGGAGGAGGCACCGGCTGTCGCCTGCACCAAATACCTGGTTCGGATTTCCCGCCCAGGCCAACCAAGCCTTCCATCCCTCCGGGATCGGTGAATTGGTACCAAACGTGTCTGGGAAGGATAGAGCACTGACTTGTTCATCGGCTGGCCACCGCAAGTCATTGTATGGCCAAATACGCATACAAATCGCCTCCACGGCATCCCGTAGAAATAGAATGCGTGGCGCATCCCAAAAGGGATTGAGTAGCGCCGTCCTTTATCCTTTTTATCGAATTTTCCAATGTCCAGCGCTATTTAGCGCAAGTTTTTCTTTGAAAGCGTGGAACAAAAAAATCATAATCAAAAACAAAGTTGGAGCAGCTACAATTCATCGCTACATTTTCGGAGCGCCATATCAAATGGGGCGGATAAATAGGAGGCCATTCGCTATCGAGTCCTTTATCTTTTACTGTCTGAGCCGGGGCGTCGAACTATCTACCCCCGCGTCCCCCTGGCCCGCTTACCCCCACCCCAACCGTTGGGCTTGCTCGAGAGTCCAGTGGCTGCCTTACGAGATATGTAGTGGAACCGCAGAGATTTGCCACGCCTCTTTTTAAAGGGCGGGGGTGTAGAACGCCACTCCGCCTCTGAGCCGTTGCTCTAACACAATGTGCATTTTGTTCCGGAATAGTGGGGTTTGGCACGGAAAAGATGCTGTTAAAATTTATACGCTTTTCACTTGAAAATAAAAAAAGGAGAAAGAAGAAAAAAATGTATCAAAATAAGAGAGGAGAGTAAAGAAGAGGAATGACAGACAAATTCATAAATCTGGAATGAGCAAGGCTTCGTTTGGCCACTTTTTCAGAAGAATCCTTACTTTACGCTTCTCCGGTAGCTCTTCAGTGAAGAAAACGAACATGTGATAAGACATTATTTAACTCTGTCAAATATTAATATTTACTAAATTTTTGAATTATATTTTTACTTTTTAAGTATCCAAATGTTAACATTCAGCTTAATTAGCAAATCTTAGTTTATTAAAAAAATGAAATAAAAAAAAATCGTGCACATGGAAGGTTAGCGTAGGCTTAGCGCATTCTATCGTTTCAAGGGCAAGATGTCTTTATTGTAAAACATTCTTTTTAAGCTGATATCTTTTTTAAAGGCTTTTACTAGATACCAAATGCTGGACTACTCTTTGGCAGGGTAAATTTAAAGGCTTATACTAAATACCAAATGCTGGACTACTCTTCGGCAGGGTAAACACTAGTCCTTATTAGATGTTGAAAAATCTTTTGCAGAACACTTCTTGCTGGGTTAAAAATCAGGTCGTAATCCTTGCTCCTTTTCTTTTTTCTCTTTGCTGTTTTTTTGGAGCTTGCTCATGAGTTTTTCAGTTCATTAATGGTTTGTCATTGTTGTCATACTTTCTAACGATTGTTTTTTAATGCCTGGTATTGACGCACTTTTATGTGCTTTGAATAAAAAAATAAATAGATAGATAGATAAATAAATAAATAGGCAAATAAGTAAATAAACAAATATATGTATTTTTCGGAATAACTTAGGCTTTGTTCAATCACTTGAACATTACAACTTAGGAAAAGAGCTCCTTACGCTTTTCCAACTATACCACCTCATGCCATAAATGGAAAATTCTTCTGGATCATTTCTTACTCTCCGACACGATACAATATAATTTTATCAGTTAAAGACTTTGACTGATTTTTATCCTACGAATAGCCATGATGTCGAGCCTATCTTTGTGTACTATCGGGTTCATTGACCACTCTTAAGTATTTTTAGACACTGATATTTCGACCTTATCAGAAGAGCTCAACTATTCCTTCGCCGAAGCAAATGGCCGTGATACGATTTTAGGTTTGTGAAAAAGTCTTACACCATTCAAAATTTTACTGCTTCTTCTATGAGCGACTTCAGTCCACAAAGTAGTTACCATTTACATCTACAACCTTCTGCCATCTAACAGGGAGATCATGAAATCCTTTCCTTCAGAATGAAGTCAGCTGTGACTCAAGAAGTGCTCCACCTCGGATTCCAGTTCGGTTCGGTCGTTGAAGCACCTATCCCTTAGTTGTTGCTTGAGAGCTCAAAAGAGGTAGTAGTCCGATGGCGCAAAACCTGGCGAATACGGTGGGTGGGGCAGCACCTCCCACCAAAGCTCCTGCAACTTCTGGCGAAACGACCTTGCAACGTGGAGGGAGGCGAGCATTGTCGTGGAGGGTAAACATCCATCCGCCCCGCCGTTTGAGCGACATGGTCTCGCTCAGTTTCTGCAGATGTGTAGTGTAGATGTTCGCTGTTACTACGGTGCCGTCGTCATGAAGCTCATGATAGAGCGTTCCTCGAGAATTCCATCAACAGCACAGCATTACCTTCCGGTTGTGGTTTTTTTGAGGGAGCACTGGGCCTTCCGAGTATGGTTAACAAGGAAGACCCAGCGCGAAGCCCTGTCCGAGTCACGGAGTCAGTCAGTCCTTACTGCAATCGTAGTATTTATATGCCCTTAGAAGCAAATTGCCACGTATGCGAAATATTCTAGAATGTTTGTGCCACAACTGCGTGGCACCAAACAGTCCTTGGAAGTTCCTGTTAAATCTTGAAACATTTGCAAAATTTTGGTGCAGGACTTTTTCACCAGCCTAATATGATCGGTGAACGGGTGGCGTTTTTCAGTTGTACTTCAGATCCATTCATATAATGAAAGGTCTCAGATTAGATATACCTTCTTTCCCTACGGAAAAACCTAAGAACAGTAACCTATAACACTTATTGGTGAGCTGTATGGTTTTGTTAACATGTCTGTGTCTCAATTTAAATATTTTTTAGTCCGGTTAGGAATTATGCAGAGTGCGTTTTACCTATGGGCGCGTGTGATGCAGTCGGAGAAAGCGCCTTCAGTTCACCCGATTAAAGGTTCCTGGATCGAATTTCCCGCAAATCAGTCCGAAGAGAACTCGCAAAGAAAGCTTTTTTATTTTCCTGGTTCCTCGTGAGAGGACTCGCAAAGGAAAATTTAGAATTGTCGGCTGTTTCTCACGAAGAGAACTAGCACAGCTGACAATGAAGTCCTGGTTTCTCCGAAGAGAACTCGCGAAGGACTTAGGGTTGCTTTCTGGTTTCTCCGAAGAGAACTCGCAAAGAAAGCTAATAAAAACCCGTCTGTTTCTCACTGATGAGAACTAGCGCAGACTTGGGTTTTTTCCACGGTCGATGCACCAATTTGGTGAATTACCAATGGGGTGGCTTTACTATTCAGTGGAACAAAGGTTTATTCTCACGATTTTATAGTAGAACCCACAATAGTGGTACATGCATCGTATATATACACAATTTCAGTGGGCGTAGCCACGATATGGCGACATTCTGGCCGCTCAGTCGGTATCATCAGAGTAAACCTGAAAGACGGTGCCGCACTCGAGCACCACGGGAGATTACATTCATGAGTGCCTACTTGCGGTATTGCTAGGTTATGCCTGTGGATGATATTCAATGGTTCTTATCTTATATTGCTTACCTAAGCATCTTAAGTCTTATCATTCAAGACAAGATGTCCTATATTATTATAATAGACCAATACATAAAATATGTAGATGTAAAGCCTGGTTGGGTATTCACAACACTCATGCCTTCTACGCGTTTTATTAATTGTGCTTCACGCCTGAAAAATAAGCAAATAAGTGTATAAATATAGCATTCGTTATGGATGAAATCCGTGGAATGTCCTAAACAATACCATGAGGGATGGAGGGATGTGCACCGCCTAGTCTTCATAAATTTGCCACTTCGGAATGACTGTTCCAGTGCGGAGTCTGTCGTTTTAAATGAGAGCCTACTACTGTTTAGAAAGAAGAGCTACGAGCGTGATGATTCCAGGAAGTATAGTACTAGGAATCTGCTTCATGAGAGCTGTTGTAGGGCTGAAAGCAACTGAAAATGGCCCTGAGTTCTAAACGGCAAACCTCATTGTCGTCGACATGACGTCATCGGTCACGCGATCTGTAACAAGCCCGAAGACGCGCCACAAATGATGCCTGTTTTGCCGAAATTTTTGAAGTGAAAGAATGTAAAAACCTTGACTTCTCCTCGTCAAAAAACCTCGGCATTGTAGATAATGGTTGTTAGTGTTTTACTTTGTGCCGTTCGAGGTTGTTATGGTGGACCTTTATTGCCAGGCCTAACGTTTCGACGCTTCCGTCTTCCTCAGAGGCCTGAACGTGGTGCAAATATTAGATATGCGATTTACCCCACCAAGCGCTAGCCCCACTCTAGCGGTTCCGCTTCCTTAGAGAAACCACCCATGAAAGCCCATTCAAAGAGGGATAAACGTACGTTAGATCCACCAAAGGAGCCTCAGCTCTCTGTTAGTACGACCGGGCGAATGAGACTTACTGTGCAGCGACGGATAGAACGGATAACGACATGCACATGCGCCCTTTCCATTCTACAGCTCGCATTTTGGCACAAAAGAAGGCAGAAAGTCATTCGTAATTGACGGGCGTTCCTGACGGTCGTTCATGCCAGGGTTTCTTGCAAAAATCCAGAACGCCTCCAATGTTTTCTTTGCCGATATTTCTGTTTCTACCGCCAACACCTTGCACCTAATCTCAAAGTCGCTACCGTTATGCTCCTCAGCTTTATGGAAGGTTGCCCAATTTTGTTGCAGTATTTGTGGATCACTCTGTACACACATATTCAATAGCGTTACTAACACTGGTAGCAACGCAGTGTAAAACGGTTTCGGGCAGCAATCTGGGGCCGGATTCATCAACGACTTACAGCAATTTAACAGAGAAAATTACAGCCGAAATTCCTGCTGGCATGGCTTATGAAGCGATATGTGGAGCGATAAGTCGTGTTATCTGACTTTTACGTTGTGAATTCTCTTTTAAAGTTATGTAAGTCGTTGGTGAATCCTAACCCTAAAGTACTATGTGTGTTGCAAGAGCACATATCACAACCGCTATCAACATTGTTTCTGACCACAAGATCCGTCATCGATTTACCAGAAGAAATACCACCAGAAGCATGCACATGGTCAGTACATAAATGAGTGTTAAAAGTGTTTAAAAATGAAAAGCTCACGTTTTGCTCCACTTCTTCCTTAGAATTCACAGAGTACGTAGCTCCAGAGCCATTGGAATCATGTCGCTTGGCCACATTAAGTAGGTTTTTCCTTCTGGACGATGTCTATAAAGCTAAGAGCATTTAAGAATGTAAGAATCTAGTGTCTAACAAAGGGGAAGTTTTTGTTTCTCGTAGAAGCTTTATCACTCTTGATTAATAAGTTAAGTTCTCTTGATTAATAAGTTTGTTCGTTAGTTGTTCTCATGTTTATCACTTCTACTTGTATATGACGTTTGCCTTAGGCATCGTAATAAACCTAAACTCAACTTAATTGATAAATAAATAGACCTAAGAATGAAACGGCGCATTGGTAAGAGTTTATTCAGCGAAAAAAAAAACGAAAAGTATTACAGTGTGGTCAGCTATTCTTTCTGCTTTCGCGTGAGGTAAACTAACCGACCTTTTCAACATCGGCCATCCGTTGTTCATATTTTCGAGTAAACTTTTGCTTTTGAGCGATGATCGATTGGCGCTCCATGATAAGAGGTCTTTCGATAACTCTGCAATAAGAATGTTGCAAAAAGTTGATCGGACTCGTTAAACAGAAAGATGACCTCTGCTGCATTTCGGCCAAATAGTGCTCATAGTCCCTCGTGGTCTCGGCAATGTGTTTTCTGAAATGGAAATGTCTCTTCATTGCTCATTTGCACACATTTTTCTTTCACGAGCTATTTGCGTTTATTCTTAGAAGCACTGTGTATTTGTAAATAAATAAACAAATAAATAAATAAATAAAATAAATTCTGTGCGGTATGCGTCGGTACCTCGACAGTTAAGCCGGGAAGCAGCTCAATCGCAATGGCTTGAACCGGGTAAAAGTCGTAACAAGGTATTCTGTAGGTGAGCCTGCAGATGGATCATCGTCGAAACCAACACATGGTCCGTTCGTTAGATGTATTCCGAGAAACCAACACGCTAGTATGTTTGTACGACCAGGTTGTCAAACGTTGTCAGTATCGACCGCCGTTAGAGCTCACATGTAAGGTGCCTAGGTATGTCGATGAGTCGTTTGTTGAGTGAGGGCAGTGATTCGCACATACGCGGCGAGCCGTAACCGTCGCATAGCGGCGGTACGTTGCGTTGAGTCGTGAATGCGGCTCGATGAGGCTCGATGAGCATCGGTCTGAGCCTCCTCTCAGCACCGCGCAAACAGCTCAACAACACCGTTTTCTCCGGGCGATCGCCTTTTATGGCCGCCAGGCGGGAGAAAGCCACGCCCCCCCTCCCCGCGCCTATTGACAGGCCAGCAGGCACCGCTGCGGCGCACCGGATACATGGCCAGGCACATACAAATACTCAATGCAACACACTGGCTACGAGATCAAAAACCTAGAAACAATTCAAAACAACTACTAAATACAACTAGTTATCACTATGACACAACAAAAACCTGGATGTTCAAGTACTACAGTACAAAAACGGGATCGCTACTTAACAATATAGTCGCCTGATGCGTCCTAGAAGCTGGAAGCAGTCACTCTCGACCTACACCGGGCACAACTCTGGGTTAACAATTCTTCAAAGGTTTTCTGATCAAAACTCTAGCGCCAGGCCGGACTCGAACATGGAACGCAACATTCACACCTCGTGAACCGATCAGCACTTACCTGCATATCGGAACGAGCCGTTCGCTGATATCAGCACAGAACCAGTTTAGCTATAGGTCTTTTAGATTCGCAGAGCATTCACGCCCGGTCAGCAGGAGGTGCGGGTTCGAGTTCCGCCTGGCGCTAGAGTTTTGATCACAACAAAACATCGTTGTGAGAGCGTATAACCTTGACACCAGCCGCTAGAGACTTAAAGAAATTGATTTGAATTCTTCAAAGGGTTCTCTTAGGAAACCTAACTGAAGCTTTGCCAACGTATTCTAATTTACAAAACGTTGTCTTCATTTTATTTGTAAACTTGCAAGGTTCTATGCATTTCCAATGATGGACAACATAATTTTGGTTTAAGGCAAAGGTGTACAAAGGTGAGATAGTTTAAGTTTTGGAATAGCCTACATGATCTTATATTTTGAAGGTTTTATTATCAGTTCAAGATACTCATCGCAACTTACTTCTTCTCAGCCGTTTTCTTCTCAATTTCCTCGGCCACATTTATTCGTGAACCCATCGACGAGAGTAGCTTTAGTCGACTAAAATCCATCTCTTCCTTCTTTTCCTCCCAGAACTTCTCGGATTGATGTCGCTCTTCGTAAAGCTTTTCCTGCCGCTTTCTGAATAAAGTTTCTATGTCTCCGGAGAACTCAAGTAATGTCATTAATTATCCATTTATATTAGATGGCTCATTGGTGGAAATTTATCACGTATGCGACCCTTACCTAATCGCTTCCATTCGAATGATAGAGGAGTGAGTTGGTCGAATAACGACATCTTCTGTCGAGGTTCGCCGTACGTCCCGAGCTCGCCACAGAGGAGGAGACGAGGACGTGCACTGAAAACGAAATTGAAGGGTGTCTGCAGTTCGAATAGCTGACTACTCATGGTTAGAGCGGCGCTCGTGGTGCCTATGCACTTACAAGGGAAGGGTCTGAAGAGCATCTCTGAAAGGGGGGAGCGACTCATATAGGGAGTATCTTCACCCTCAATTAGTTTGAAAATGTGTTTATTTTTTGCCAAGCCGTTAAACCCAAGGAGTAGGGGGTCACAATGGGATATGGTGCCTTACGAGTTTGATGTCTTGTACGCCCGCGATGCCTCTATTGGCAAGCGGCTCGGAGCGCAGTGGAAGTGGGGTTGCTTCATACGAGGAGTGTCGGGGTTTGGTTCCTCTGCGCTGCTGCATTCTTGCCTTTCAACTGGCTGGTTGAGATTTAGGGACTCTGACGTCTATACCATTTTCAGACGTTTTCTGCGCATTTTCCAGCTGTACGCTGTGGTATTCAACGTAGTGATGTAGAAATGTTCAACACCAGTGATACACAGGTACAAAGTGCATAAAGCAGCACAGGGCCCAATACGGGCAG
This sequence comes from Heligmosomoides polygyrus bakeri, assembly GCA_947359475.1. Lineage (NCBI taxonomy): Eukaryota > Metazoa > Nematoda > Chromadorea > Rhabditida > Heligmosomidae > Heligmosomoides > Heligmosomoides polygyrus. The sequence goes on from OX375868.1 coordinate 10,979,223, forward strand.
CGTATAAACAGGCTCTCACAGTTTGTTTCCGTACATGGACCATTGACCTCAGGAAAACCATCCTGTTCGGATTTTCAAAAGAAACCAGGATGTGACGTCGGAGGTGGTTAAAATGAGAAACGAGGTGTGTGGAATCAGCAAATTAAGCTAACGGCACCGATACCCTCTTTCCCTCATCTCTGTGTGTCACCTGGAAATCAGAGGTCTGATGAAGGTTTTCTAGAACCTAGCGCCAACACTGTCCGCCAACGGTCGAGTGGTGATCCACCTGCTCACGCTGAAGTGTGGCCCACCTTTAGACAAGGAACCTTCGAGGGAAAAATCAAGCTGGCCGAACCAGCTTGATTTCTCCCCTCGAATGTTGGCCAGCATACTCAAGGACTTCGAAGCACGTCAACTTGAAGTTGACGAAGACGAACAGCTGGAAGTGGTGGAAGAACAAGAAGAAGATTGGGATCCGCAAGATGAACTGATGGACGTGGAGAGGCAAGCAAGCAGTGGGCATATGACGGGTACGTCTTCAATTGGATTTCGGTTGTGTGCTCATAACCGATAATCATTTCGTCGTTGCAGGTTACTCCCATATTATGACGACTCAAACTGTGCTCTTCTTCTTTGAGCATGTCTTCGTCCCACAGATGCCCGATAACTACCGTTATTCTGGACTCATGGGCCGGCTTCTCGAACCACGTAGCGATCAAAGCTACTATACCTCGAGGGAAGACCTCGAGTATTCGGGCTATACCTACGGATGCCACCGGCCAAATTCAGCCAGCCGACGTGGGCTTCTTCAGTTACAAGAAGTCGCTTATGAAGCGATTTCACTCCCAAGGCAATGTGTACGACCTTCTTTTTGGCCTGCAAAAAAGGGACAACATCCTCTCCACAGCGTACAGCTCGAAAATGCGCAAAAAACGTCTGAAAATGGTATAGACGTCAGAATCTCCAAAATCTCAACCAGTCAGTTGAGATGCAAAAATGCAGCAGCGCAGAAGAACCGATCCCCCGACCTTCCCCGCATTAAGCAACGTCACTTCCACTGCGCTCCGAGCCGCTTGCGTTAGGGGCGTCATCGCGGGCGTAGAAGGTCCACAAAACTCGTGATGTGTTCCATTGTGACCCCCTACTCCTTGGGTTTAACGACTTAGCAAAAAATAAACACATTTTTATACTAAATGAGGGGTGGGGATTCTTCCTATACGAGTCGCTTCCCCTGTTCAGACATACGCTTCAGACCCTTCCCTTTTTAGATATTCCATGGAAAAAAGCGAATTCTGGAAAGATCTAACCTGTCGATGATGAAGTGGTTTCGGATCGCTCAGGTGAAATGGTTTTGGAACCGTGGTCGTCTTATGAGGTGCGTTCTTCAAAGTTTTCTGCATCTAGAAATACAATTTTTCGCTACAAAGAAGGGAGAACGGCGAGGAAGACGGGTGTACTACCTGATAACTATAGGTAATTCAAACCTCGGCGTGGAGCTTTTCGAAGTCGGGCACAGGTGCTGGATGAAAGCGGACCTCCGTTCGCTCTTCAATGCACTGACGATGCCGTACATTCATAGAGACGTGAGTTCGAATTGTGTGCTCCTAGAAAACATGGCTTACCCCTAAGCCTTCAAGCGCTGCTACAGACATCTGATCGGCTTCGCTTAAAGCTCCAGAACTGGAACTACATTTTCCTCACCCTTATAAAAGGCGGAGTTGAGGCTTTTACAAGGAGATTCACGGCTCGTCGGCTGGCGCTTCGGCTGCGTCGATAGTCTGGCAGCTTCGGAGCCACGTAGGTGGAGAGCGGTACAGGACGTGCTGCAATTGAGAAAAAGCAGCCCGTAGATATGATTACGTATAGTCCCTAAAGGTATGACGGTTTAAAGGGACCGGCGAAAGTCTGCCTTATACGGGGAGTTTCGTTCCAACAGGAGTTGGTCTTTCGCACAGTCTTTCATGCGCAGATTTATCTAAAATCGCTTATCTAGTACAGTGACTAAATAGCCAAGAAAGTGACCACGAAAAAGGTGAGAAGGCACATACTGCACTATCTTCAGAGACACTCTCATAATAAATGTATGTATGGTAAATTTCGTGGAGGCGATCAGGGCGTATGTAGCGCAGTCGGGGGAGGGGCCTACTGTCGCGTGCACCCAATACCAGGGCCCGAATTCATCAACGAAGGAGTTGGTAAATCGCTACCACAGATTTCCCTCACTAGCTCATTGCCAGAAATTTACCGGCCCTTGTGATTCACGAAGATGCGTGGAAGATGCCGCGCATGCGTCCGACTACACTTGGCAGCGCGCGCAACTCGTTGCCACTGGGTCAGACATTAGCAATAGAGCGGTAAGTTACATCGTTACCGGCCGGTAAATCGTTGTACCAGACTTATTTAATTGGTATCAGATGTGCCTCTTCAGCCATTGTCCAGGAAGAACGCGCATTCAAATTGCCTCCACGCTTCATGGCAGAAGTTGAATGCATGGCGCATCGCACAGTGGTTTTGGTTACCACTGTTTTTTATACGTTATCCTTTATTGATATCTTCTCATATTTCTAAGCACTTTGTAGTCTCTGCAGGGCCTTGCAGAAGACATCGATGAAACTCTTAAAGCACTAAACTGGGAAGGATAAAGCGCTAATTTGTTCATCGGCTGGCCACCCAAGTCATTGTACGGTAAAGTTACGCATTAAATTTTTTTCCACGACATCCCGTAGGAATAGAATGCGTGGCGCATCCCAAGGGGATTGAGTAACCTGTTCCTTATCGTTCATCCTTATGATAAACTTAAGTAAAGCATAACTTTTCATAACTAAGCTTTTCATCCCACATTGACCAAATCGTGGAGAAGGCGTATAGTACACTTTTCTCTATCTTCCGCAGCGTCCACAGCAATAACCCAACCATACTTGTCCGTCTGTATAAATCCTACGTTTTGTCCCACCTCGAGTAGTCTCAGGTCTGGAGCCCATGCACTAAAAAGCAAATACGTAAACTTGAAAAGGTGCAGCAAACCTTCTCGAGACTTGTGTACTGCAGGTTGCATCCCCGTGTGAGTTGGAGACACTTGCCGACGTACAGTGAGCGCTTAGAGCTACTTGGCCTGAGGACATTACTGTATAGAAGGATATCTGCGGATCTTACATTTTGTTTCCGCATTCTTCGTGGAGAGGTAAGACTGGCACCTAGCAAGTTTTGGATCTTTAGACCTTCCAGTGAACGTTCAGGTGGGTTTAAACTAGATTATGTCAGAATTCGGAATAGAAAGAAATCGCAGTTTTTCAATTTCGTACTGTTACGGTTTGCAAGGTGGCTTCATTATTTACCTAGCGAAGTGTTAGCATCTAAGGATAGTCGCACATTTAGACGAAACTTGGAAAAAATTAACCTTCTGCAATGCTTAGGAATTGATAGTGTTGAATAACATTATCACGAACCTTCATTCAGGGCAATTCCATCAATCCAGCCTGAAAGCCATTTGACTTGTTATGGGTTTCAATATGTCAGGAACAGCCGACTTCATATTAAGTGCCTTATGTGGTCTATTATTAACATAGTGATTTTTTCTCTCTCATTACTGATTTTGTTGTATGTTCTACGAGTTTATTTTTTTATACACATAGCCAAGTTGAGTTTTTTTACTTGTCGCATGTTCTCACGTACTCTTCCTCGTCATGTACTGCATAGCCTACTCTCTAGTCCACATGGGTTGTGAGAACCAGCATATTTTTAACCAAATCTGGGCTCTTGTGCTTTGATAGTTGTCCATTTTCACAATTTTTGTGAGTTTGATGCTGCGGGGTTCTTGTCCTAGTTGCCGGTTCCATGGGGCGGCCAGCGTACCCATGTGCCGAAGCTCCGGTACCTACCCAAGGGCGTCATAGCTAGCTGACGCGGACAAGCAAGCTTCGCTGCCTCAATAATATTCTCATGCTCATTTGATCTTAAGGAGTTTTGCCTAAGAGATGGATATGGTGGTTAAATTTAGACTACCGGCAAGAATGTATGTGTTGTAGCCTCCTCCAGCCCTGCTTACGTTTGGTTGTCTAATTACACTTGTCCTCTCAACCCGTGTGGATTGGTCCTCGTATTTCTGATTTGATTTCCGTTTTGTTTCTAAGCGTCGCCGTAACTACCTGTCTGTTGGAAATTTGTTAACTTTTTTCTCACTTTTTTTCTTTCTAGACTCGTAGTTTGGTCACCCGGCATATTTCTGTTACATTCTTCGTCTTGCATTTCTGGCACGTCCCTGAGACGTATTTAAATAAATAAATAAATAAATAAATAAATAAATAAATAAATAAATAAATAACGAATTCCGTACCTAAGCTAGACATGATCTGCAGATAAAATGTTGTAGTAGGATGTTTTGTTGCGATAAAAACTCTTGTGCCAGCCGGGCTTCGAACTCTCAAATTTTACGTTGCGGGTAGAATGCTAGTACACCATTGGTAGTACTCCTCTTATTAGTACCGATGAGATAAAAGACCTAGGATTTCTAGTCACTACATAGTAGTCTAAATTTGGCAATCACTGTGTGATGATTGCCAATAAAGCTATGAGGGCAATGTACAACCTGTTCAGAGCGCTATCCACTAGGGATTGTGGACTGCTTCTTCGAGCATATATGGTTTTTTGTAAGGCCTATTTTGGAATATGGTACTCCAGTATTCAATCCACACACGAATAAAAGTGTACAAGTTTTAGAAAGCGTCCAGAATAGTTTCACGAGGAAGCTAATGATACGCACGCTGGGCTTTCATTATGATTAAATCCCCTCAAGTAAGGATAGAAATCACAACCTTGGATTAACAACTCTCGCCTTTAGAAGGAAGCGAAATGACCTGTTTGTCTTTCATAGGATCGTAAATCATGAATGTACTATTAAAATATCATATATGGTGTCGTTAGAGGAGTCCACCACTAGAGGAGGTGCCACCAAGTATGACGTTGGTTGGGTTGAACGCAACTGCAGGCGTTTCTTCTTTGTCAATAGGGCGCTTTTGTCATTTGAGAAGATTCGCAAAAAGCATACTGTTCCGTCAAGCTACAACGCTTTCAAAAAATTCCTGCACGCCCATATGAGTCCATAACAAAAAGTTGCTTTAGACATTACCCGAAGTTTAGTTGCTATGTATTTAGTTCCATCAATTCAGTAGTTAGTAGCATATTCTGCGGTTTGTAATTGTTTGACTGTTTTCTTTTGCTGTTTTTTCATCATATTATACCACACGAATGCAATCGTGTAATAAATGAAAATGAAATGCTACCCCACTACATCTCTATTGACCCGACAAATTTCAGTGACTTGTAAGGGCTCAACTAAAAAAAAAACGACGGTCAGATGAGGGAAACTTGGTTGTGCCGAGGTGCCGCCTTCCAACAGTTCCTCTGTTGCTCTCTTTGGGACCTGTGACTGTGAAAAAAGTAATAAGCTGTCAACCAGTATTGATTTCAGTTTTATTGAGGCCAACATTTCGGCGTTTTCGCCTTCAGAGCCTGGAAAAGTCGGTCATTTACGATACTACCCCTAAACCACATTTCATTTACAGGGGAAAAGAAACGGGCAGGCTCGTATGTGTCAGGGTCAGGGACCGCCTGGTTGGTCATAAGAAAGGCAACGTCTTGACCCCTTGGGGAGAACAGATGGTTCGATGCCATGAAGGTGTTGGTGTCGATCTTAGCGTGAGAGAGCGATATATCAGCACGAAGGACACTCCAAGCGCTTTGAATCATGGTTAGTAACTCTCAGGTAAAGCGGAAGGAGGAGTGTGGCGACAACCCAAGAACTGACACCCTTCGTGGAGTTCAGTAGGTTCTGACCTATTTGGTCTGACCTCCAGGGTATTTAACACATTCGCGACCATGTCCACACATATGAGTGGACAGCGGAGAGGGCGTGACGGACGGTGTCCACTCATTTGAGTGGACGGGGGAGTTTTGGGAAGAACTTTGTTTATTGATGTTTTTGTTTGATTTTCTTCTCAAATTCGCAAATTATAGTAACAAAAAATGCTGGGTTTGCGTAGACAGAAAAATGATTGGCTTTATTGTAACTAACAAGACAAGAACTTTTTCCATTACTGAAACACAATGAGCGCACATACTTCTAGACCAGAATTAATGCACAAACTGCAGATGAAATATGAATTGAACTCTTAAATAAAACAACCTAGGCCCTGAATGATTATGACATTGTACAAACTTTTAAAAAGAACACTTCTTATCGTTGGAGCATCTCAAACAAAAACATTTTTCGCAACTGGTGCAGCGCGTATGGACTATCCTTTCTTCTTGGCAATATCTCTTCCCAGGCTGCTACTCAGTTTTTATAGCAAGCTGTGCAGTTCTTCTGGACCTTTCTTGAGTCTACAGTTACGTTTCCTAAGACTCTGTCTCTGTTTTTCAGCGCCTGTCCACGCAAGTGAGTGTACACATACACGCACCAAAAAAGCCGCGAGCCGTCGCGCGCACTCGGCGCGAAAACGCTCTGGTCGTGAATGTGTTAAGGAGGGCGGTCTGGGGGTCGAGGCTCATTCACCCATGTTACCTCCAGCCTACGGGTGATTAGTGGCCCCCTTAAAGGTCTCGTATCTTGCAGCTCCCATACCTGACCGTGTCTCTAGTTTCCTCAAGAAAAGTACTCTGGAAGATGATGTGTTGTTTGGGGAGAGTACTGCAAATGATTTAGACTTTTCCAGGCTGAAGAAGTCAAAGACGGCGAAACTTTGGCCTCAATAAAGCTGGTATCAATCTTGGTTGACAGCTTAAAAAGGCATCATAATAGTCTAATATCCTCATACCAAGATTCACTGACAACTGAACATACAGCTGGGGCCGGATTCATCAACAATTAAACCCGTGGGTATGAGGTGTATAAGAGGTCGAGACAAGGCAAGAGTCAGAGACGCAGGTTTCACCGTGGGTATCTCTACCCCTATATCCGCTTGTTAGTCATTGATGAATCCGGCCCCTGGACAGTACCTCGACTAGTGAATGCTTTGAATAACGACTACAATAATAGAAGAAAGGGTATCGCTTAGAATTCAGCATTTGAGGCCTTTAGTACTATATATAGTAAGGGATAAAGGACGGTGTTACTCAATTTCTCTAGGATGTGAATAGTCCTGGTCTCAACATAAAGTTCCAGAGGTCGAAACCCTTCCCTAGTTAGTTACTATTGTCTTAAGAAAAAGGATTGGAAGCGCGGTGTTACTGAATCCCTCTTGGAGTACGCTAGGCTTTCTACGTCTACGGGATGTCATGGAGGTGATTTGAATGCGTATTTCGCCTATGCAACGAATTGCGATGGACAGGTGATGAACAAGTCAGCATTTTATCCTTCCCAGGGCTGTCTGCTACCAATTCTCTGACTCCAGGGAAGTGGAAGGCATCGCTGGTCTGTCGGGAAATCCGAACCAGGAACTTGGTATTGGGTGCATGCGACAGCCGGCACCTCATTCGACTGCGCTACACGCGTCCGTAAACGCCAAATACGGACAAAATTTCAAATAAAAAACTGAAAATGAAGAAATAACTGCGGAGTGGAATAAAACAAGCAGTGCTTAGGTAAGAAAAATAACATATGATGATAAAAACTAAATCGAAACATGGTGAACCTTACCAGAAATATCCCCCATGCTCTTCGACCTTCTCGACAGTGCCTCTTGCTCGAAGTGTTTTCTCATAGTGGCCGTTAGTCGCCGTCGAAGCGCCTGAAACGTTCGGCTAGCACGCTCTTATCTATCATATGGAAAGGAATCCAGTGAAGTGATACCTCCACGTAATTTTTCTCCATCACCAGAGGATTGGTAGGCACGTAGGTCGATTTGGGCACAGATTTTGCTGTGAATCTACAACAGAGTCTACTAAGCTGCGTATAACAGTATTTACCATCAGCTGTTAGGGCTAAACTTACGGCTTGAGTTGGATTTCCTGTTGTCTCAGTTCTTCTTCGTTTCGTCTCTGTCTGGCTACCAGCTCTTCGACGAACTTAGTGGAGTATGTATTCACGATGGCTTTTCTGAACAGGACTTCTTTTTTGATTTGTAGAATCTGAGGGTTTCCAACAAGTGAATAAGTAGAAGAGAATTCAAATCTTACGTGCCGTACCTCGTGCTCAGCTTGAACGGTACTGGCACGGTGATCTGTGGCACAAAGTTCTGAATCGGTTCGGGAACCACTTCTCGCTTCGACGTCGGCAACGGTGGTTTAGTGACGGCAGCATTCGGCTCACGGATGGTCACAGCAGACTTCGAGCGAGGTGGCTTTGTAGAGCTGGATGCTCCTGAATGTGGTCCGCTTAACGAAGATGGGGCCTTAAGATTCCTTAAAAGGTCCGGCCTTCTTTGCTGAGTGCATCGCTTATATTCTTGTGTTGGGGAAGAATAAGAAGAAGGAGAAGAAGAATAAGAAGAGGAAGAAGAAGAAGAGGAAAAAGAGGAAGAAGAAGAGGAAGAGGAGGAAGAAGAGGAAAAGGAAGAAGAAGAGGAGGAAGAGTAAGAAGAAGAAGGAGAAGAAGGAGAAGAAGAAGAGGAAGAAGAAGAAGGGGAAGAGGAGGAAGAAGAAAAGGAGGAAGATGATGAGGAAGAAGAAGAAGAGGACGAGGAAGAGAAAGGAGAAGAAGGAGAAGAAGAAGAGGAGGAGAGGAAGAAGAGGAAGAGGAAGAGAAGGAGAAAGAGAAAGAGAAAGAGAAAGAGGAAGAAGAAGAGGAGGAGGAAGAAGAAGAATAAGAAGAAGAAGAGGAAGAAAAAGAGGAAGAAGAAGAGGAAGAAGAAGAAGAAAAATAAGAAGAGGAAGAGGAAGAAGAAGAGGAGGAGGAGGAGGAAGAGGAAGAGGAAGAGGGAGAAGAAGAGGAGGAAGAGGAAGAAGAAAAGGAAGAGGAAGAGGAAGAAGAAGAATAAGGGAAAGAAGAAGAAGAGAAAGAGAAAGAAGAGGAAGAGGAAGAGGAGGAAGAAGAAGGATATTTAGTGGCCAAAACGTAAAAAACTTAAAATTTGAACGAAACATTATAACAAAAATTGGCTATTTTAAAGAAATTCGTTTTTTAGTAGAACTTCTTTATGCTATAGATTTACTTTTTTGGGATTGGCACTTGCTTTCAAATTGATCGCATTAAATGGAAAATTCTCTTTTTATAATTCATTAATGTTCCCCTGCTTTGAGACTATGACTTTTCTTACTTCCTGAATTCTAATTTTGGTATTAGTCGTTAATATGGCCTACATAGGAGGAGGAGGAACGCACCAAGCCATTAAGCCGTCTCAATTCGAATGGCGTGCCACCTAGAGAGTGCGTGTGCCCTTATTGGCTAGCACCTGTTCGACCGCTGTTCTTCTTGGCTGTGATTGACTGGCGCGTCTCCCCATGTAGGCCACATTAACGACGGGTACTTTACCTCTGATTGTCTTTTACTTTCGGAAAAAAAACTTTAGAGAAATATGTGGAGTTTGCATAAACTACATATAGCGCAGCTCGATTTTTTAAGCTTTTTTTCAGAGAATGAACCTCTGGTAATGTTAGCTGACAGTCAGACGACAACAAGGTTGACCGTTTGGATCAAATAGGGCGAATAAAGCTCAGGCACTTCTCAACGTGTTAGTGATCTTATTCGAAAGTGAATGGCGAATTTTGATAGATAGGCACCTCTAAGATATGGGTTGGTCACTATTGTTCATTGTATAGTCCAGGTACCCATTCAAACTGCCTCTTGGACATCCCGCAAATTAGAATGCGTGGCGCGTCCGGATACTTATTGATGAACGCCGTTCTTTAACTTCTACACTTAAACACGTGACAATGTTTTTACCTGCTGTTTCTCTTCCACGATGTTTAGCACTGCGACGCCTTTCCTTTTCAGTGGAGCTCTCATGGTTCCGAGTTTTCTTTGGGTCCGACCCTTTTTGCGAACTAGCATCGTTCTTCCGGGAGGATCCTTCGCTGAAAAAGGTAACATGAAAACTAGCAGGCCATAAGCGAAAAAATTTAAATCTAAAACCGCAGGTATTCATACCAGGGAAAGGTCTCAGGCGTAGGTCTGAACGGGAAATATGGACAGTACTACGAGAATCTCCACACTTCATATAGTAGAAAAACATAGTCCTTGAACCAAAGGAGCCATGGCCCTCGAAGGTGGGGAAGGTGCTGGACCAGATGTTCGACTCCCGTGTTATGCATTATTTTTGCATTTTTTCATGACCGCTGCCTCCTTCACCCATTTGCTTCCTACACATCACATTATTTCCTACAATTTCCCCCGTTCAAACCTGCGCCTGAGACTCTTCCCTGGTTAGTTGAGCGGCAGAATCTTATCAGCTGATTTGAATGGGTTTTCCAAAAGTGGAAAATTTTGTTGGATGAGTGGTTTTGAGGGGCAACTAAAAATTTGGAAGACGATATTTTTTACACAAATTTCGTTCTTTAATCAATAGAATTTTTTATCTTAGAATTTCAGGAGCTAATATTCCGTGACTACACATTCTTAAGAACCCCTATAAAAACTACGATTCCATATGAATGTCAAAGGACTGCCTCATACGTGTTTTTTAGGGCTTTTAATAAAAGAACACTTTTTTACTTCAAGCAAGAAATCCCACCTCTTTTCCTCGATTTTCTCCAAAGCGGCATCTTCGTGTTCTTTCCGAAGTCGCGCCCGTTCTTCCTTCTTCCGAGCTCTCGCCTTCGCAGAAAGATGAAGCACATCGGCAGCATCTTGTACAATCGGCTTCAATACATGTTCTCGATCGTGTTTGGGGTGACGTCCAGATGAGTCTCTCGAATTTTCTGCAGAAATGGCTTTCTCTGGATGGGAACGTTCACCCGAATCTTCACTAGACTTGGGAGGCGGTGTCGAGTCTTCATCCTGTTGTGGAGATTGATGAACTTCGTTTCGCCCGCGGTGATGACCGGATGATTCCCTTGAACGTCGACGTGAGGTAGAATCCTTCGGTTGAGCAGGATCAGCGGAATGATCGGCTTGCGGGGGTGGAGGGGTTGGCTTTTCATCTGCCTGTGTTAGCCGATCCAAACGATCACTAGGCGCCGAAATTCTACTTGGGGGTTCGTCCCGGTAGGAAGAACGTGGTGGGAAATCTTCCGATAGAGCCCGACGCTGGAAAATTTCTCTTGCTTTTGAGTGATATTCGCTTGGGTAGGATACTCGTGTCGAGTGCTCATTCTTCGTGGGAGGTAGAGATGAATAATCTTCGTGCTGCGACGGGGGATCACTCTTCTGAGGACGCTGTGGCGAATATTCGAACTGATAAGTCGTCTCGGCTGAATAACCTTCGAGGTATAGGTTCTGCTCCTGCTGGTCTTCCGGATGCGTGGGGCGTGTCGGGTACTCCTTTAAGTGAGGCAAATGGGTCACATGTTGCTCTAATCGGGAGTGCGATGTGAAGTCACCGGAATAGGCAGGATGCCCTGAATGTTCAACTAGATGAGGGTGGTGGCTGGAGTAGTCGCTCAGATCGGGAAAATGCTCCTTTAATTGAGAACGTCGAGTAGAGTATTCGCTCGGATGCGGCTGTCTGACCAGGTATTCATCCTGGTAGGCAGGGTGTGTTGAATACTCGGCTTGTCTGGGGGGAGGATGGATGGGGTGATCCGAAGCAGGAGAGTAGACTGGATAGGAGCCCCGTGAACTGGGTTGGTACGCCGTTTGACCCCTTGGTCTAGAAGCGGTGGCAGGGTACTCGTTGGGCCTAGCCAACTGTGCAGAATCCTCATCGGGCTGGTGATAGATCACTGTCTCTCTGGGACAGCAGTGCACCACCTTCTCACTGGAACAACGGTGTACAGCCCACTGACGGCAGGTGCCGTGTGAGGCCGACTGACACCTTGTCTGCTCCTTCCATAGTCGCCCCAGATAATCGGTGGTCTGTTTGTGCTGTGCGCGTAGCTCTGCCAGACGATCAAGGAACTTCGACTCGCTCATAAGCGATCGATCCTGAAAATTTCGGCTCAGCATTAGGAAAATTCGGCTTGATGAAATAGAATAAACGAAAGTAATACCAGTGAGTCTTAGAAACTTGATTATTTCGTCGAATACACGTCTAAGGCCCCGTTTATACTTTCGACGCCGATCGACGCGAAGGCATGTAAAGTGGCCAAATTGATCGATCGCGTCGCTCAATCAATATGGCGTCGCGTCGCTCGGCGTCGAAGTATAAACGGGGCCTAATCGGCGCAGTCGGGGGAGGCGCCGGCTTTCGCATGCATCCTTCTCAGATTCCTGGTTCGGATTTAGTGCCCAGGTCAGCCAAGCCCTCTATCTCTCCGGGGTAGCTGAATCGAACCAGACTTGTCTGGGAAGGACAACAGGCTGACTTGTTCATTAGCTGGGCATCTCGTGGCCAGTTGCATGGCCAAATACGCATTCAAGTCGCCTCCACGACATCCCATAGAAGTAGAATGTGTGGCACATCCCAAAAGGGAGCGAGTAACGTCGTTATTTATCTTCGATGCTTTGTAGGGGTCTAATCTACCTTCGAAAGGGCTTTAATGAAAAAATGGGCCCAATGCACTGGAATTGACGGGAAATAATGGAATGTGTTTTTGAAATCGTTTTTGTAGTGTTATTTATCCACTTTGTTGTTATGCAGCTTCTAAAAAATATAGGCACGTGCAAATACAGATTTTTCTTCAAAGAAAAAAGGTAACCAAAATTGCTGCCCTACGTATGTTGCTTCTTTTACTTATTATTGACTTAGTTTAAAGGATAAAGGGCGACGTTACTCAGTAGCTTATGGGGTACGCCATACTTTCTACTTCTATGGGATGTCATAGAGGAGAATTCAATGCCTATTTGGCCACACAATGAATTACGGTAGTCAATCGATAAACAAGTTAGAGCTTTACCTTTCCCAGACAAGTCTGGTACCAATTCACCAAACCCGGAGGGGTAGAAGGCTCGGCTGGCCTGGGCGGGTAGGCCCAACCAGGAACCTGGTATAGGGACACGCGACAGTCAGCACCTCCCTCCGACTGCGCTCCACGCGCCCGTTTCTAAATATTATCAACTTAATTCACTGAAAACGGTAGGTTCCCAGTGCAGCTTAATGCCCAATATAGCCAAGTGATAAGGAATAAATGGCAAACAGCGAAACCATGTCTGGGATGCGCCACACACTGTTCTTCGAGCGGATATCGTGGAAGGCATCTGTATGCGCAATCAGTAAGACTGTATAAAGACCTGTGATGGCCAGGCAACAGGTAAGTCAACGTGTTCTCCTATCCATTTGAGTCTACTATCAATTCGCGCTACACGCGCCCAACTGAATTGTAGTAGACTTAAATGGGAAGGTTAAAACATTGACTTGAGCGAGTGTAGCGCAGTCGGAGGAGGTGCCGGCTGTCGCGTGCACCCGATACCAGGTTCCTGGTTCGGATTTCTCGCCCAGGCCAACCAAGCCTTCCATCCCTTCAGGGTCGGTGAACCAGACTTGTCCGGAAAGGTTAAAGTGCTGACTTGCTCACCGGCTGGCCACAGCAAGTTTTTGTATGGCCAAAGACGCACTGAAATCCGCTCCAAGACATCGCATAGAAGTAGAATGCGTTGCGCACCCCAGAAGGGATTGGGTGACGTCGTCCTTACTCTTTATCCTATCAATTCACTGCCTCGAAGTGATGCAACGCTTGGTTGGAATTGGCGGGAACTGAACTACGTAAAGACTTCAACTGGTGGAGGAGAAGACAGCCAAGCACCTTGTAGCTGCACTGCCACGGCCCACCAGGTTAGCAGAATTATTTCGAATATAACATGCCTTTCTTCCTTGTTATACAGGGTGTCTCAAAAAAATGTATACACGGTTTGAAAGGTGACAACGTTGCTCACAGTAAATGTATTGAAGACGTTAAGGGCTTATATGAAAGCCTGAGAAAATAGAAAATTTCTGACATATGAGCGGCATGGAATGCACCGCGCACTCGTTTGAAAGTTTGCATTTTACACACGGTTTCGCTTGAACACATGTTATAATTTCTTCACAAAGTGGCCGTTTTGGTTGACCTGCCTTCCTTTTAGGGTTTAAAACTTAAAATCACATTATGGTTTGCGGAAAATGCAGGTACTGTTTGAAACGTCCAACACTGACAGTGAAGCTCTTAAAGATGTTTGAGGCTCATATAAGTGCACAGAGTAACAAGATTTCTGAGACGTCCAAGTAGGCAAGATTATGCCGTGCGCTCGTCTGAAGCCTTGCATTTCAGACTCAATTGATTGTCCATGGGCTGAATGCCTGTTATAATCTTCTTACTACCTAGCCACTTTAACCTGTACTTTGCTTCCTTTAACGTTATGCGTCGTCCAGTAGCTGCCATTACGCCGATTAAGGTCTCCATTCAGCTTGAACGTTTCTTCATCAGTCCACAGAGTGCATCATGTAAAGTGGGGCTCCTGCTCACACTTAAATCGTGCGATCACCAAGCTTGCATGTCACGTGTCCTTCGCATGATTGTCAAGTTCTAAACGTTAAAAGAAGCACAGTACAGGTTATCTGGCCAAGTAGTAACAAGATTGTAGCAGGCATTCAGCCCATGCACAATCAATAGAGTCTGAGGTGCAAGGTTTAGTGCGGGAGCATGGCGCAATCTTGACTATTTGCATGCCACAGTAACTTCGTTACCCTTCGCCTTCGTGTGAGTCTCAAACATTTTCAAATGCTTCACTAGCACCAATGTTAGAACGTTTCAAACAGTACGTGCATTTGTAGGACACCATGCACTTTCCGCAAACCATAATGTGGTTTTAAGATTTAAACCCTAAATAAACGCAAATCAATCAAAACGGCCACTTTGTGAAGAAATTACAGCAAGTATTCAAGCGAAACACAATCAATCGAGTGGAAAATGCAAGATTTCAGACGAATGCATGGCGAATTTCATGCCGATCATATGTCATAAGACTTATACTTTTTCAGGCTTTCATATGAGCCTTTAGCTTCTTCAGTACCTTTAATGCGAGCAAAGTTATCACCTTTCAAACAGTGTGTACACGTTTTTGAGACACCGTGTTTAACGAATCGTAGCGTTGTCATGTTTTTCGCTTGTTGATTTTGCTGTTTTGTTATTGGCTTAAATGAAGTAGTAATTAGTAAATAGTATACTTAGCCGTCGTAAATTCTACATAAAATTGCAAGAGGCACTTGAAAAGGGTGACGCACGACGACGTTTCAAAGTGTGTGCACTATACGAGGCTCATTAGTTTTTCTTCAAGGCTTCGACAGCTACAAACTTAATATTAAGCAGTAATTAAGTGAGCTTATACTAACTACAGAGCGCGTGTAGCGCAGTCGGAGGAGGCGCCGTCTGTCGCGTGCACCCGATACCGGGTTCCTGGTTCGGATTTCCCGCCCAGGCCAACCAAGCCTTCCATCCCTCCAGGGTCGGTGAATTCGCACCAGACTTGTCTGGGAAGGATTGAGCGCTGACTTGTTCATCGGCTGGCCACCGCAAGTCATTGTATGGTCAAATACGCATTCAAGTCGCCTCCACGAGATTCCGTAGCCTCCACGACATCCCCTAGAAGTAGAATGCGTGGCGCATCCCAAAATGGGATTGAGTAACGCCGTCCTTTATCCTTTTATACTAACTACTAACCAGAATAAATTCAGTAGACCGAAAGTGCTAACCAAAATGATATAAGTTTTGAGTTACCTCTTCCAGTGCCTGAAGAAGCCTTTCGGTGGCCAGCAGAGTTTCGTCGACTGAATCCATTTCCTATAGGATTTCTATCCATATTGGGCCATATCGAAGCGTTGTAGAATCACTGAAAACTGCAGTATCTAACAGATTAGTAGTCGTTGGCAGCCTAATCCTCGCTTGGGTTAGGTTCCGCAAACGTAGTGAAAAAATGTTGTCAAAATAGAAGAAATAGTCGGTGCCGAAAATTATCGAAAATTATGCGGAAATTATCGAATTTTTCGTATGAGTTAGGAGCTCTGGAATGATAGCAGAACTGCTTCTAGAAACACTATGGTGCTAGAAGAGTGGGTTCTTTTGGTTAAAACTCGCAAAATATCGGGATTTTTAAACTAGGGAAGTGGCTCGATCAGAAACGCAAGGTAGCTCTCGTCACTTTGAAAATAATGATATGCTTTGCATAAATTTATCAAATTATTTGGCTAGTGGGCACTGACACCATGTCGAAGTCGCAAAATTTATATTTAACTGACGCTCAAGGACTAATGCAATAGAATACAAGATAGAAAAACATGGAACGTTTGTTGAAATAGCACCGAAGGAAATCTTGAGCATTTGTACACGTTTTCAAGAGCCATCATCTCGGTTAGTATCGCATTAAAACTGCAATTTTCGGTGACATAAAGAAATTCAGTGCCTGTTAAACATCCTAACAACCTCATAGATCTCTACGGGTAGCAAGCTGGACAAACAGATAACGTAAACATCGTGATCAAACTGGCTGAGGTCAGTTGGCAGCGAGCTGACCGTTGCTCGATTAGCGGCGGCGCGCGTTGCCCTGGTTACTACTGGAATCCGTGGGCTGGGTGAGTAGCTCGGAGGTAAATGATCCCCGACCACTAGGCTACGGCACGGACATCTTCGGCTTCCGCGTTAATTTGTCGTAACATTGGAGTGAACCTGACGAATCAATGCTGGCCACTTTTTGTTGAGTCAGGTTACGCCATGCATTTTATTTCATGGAGAGCTCAATGTGGATGATCAGTGCACATGTAGTTTTAGCTGGGTTTTAGGAGGGTGCTTATTATTCTTCTCAGAATTCTTTTCAAAGAAGACCGTATTCTATCAATCGTTCCGGAAAGAGTCGAAGGTTTGCTTACGTTCATGGTTATGATGGCCAATAACAAACAATAACTCAACAAAAATAAACAAGAAAGGTATATATGATTGCCCCAAAAAAAAAACAAAGAAGTCTAACAGTGTCAAGTAGAAGGAGTGGTATTTGCTTGCTCAAAGAGTAATCTAGCATGGGCGCGTGTAGCGCAGTCGGAGGAGGCGCCCACTGTCGCCTGCACCCGATGCCAGGTTAATAATTCGGATTTACCGCCCAGGCCAACTAAGCCTTCCATCCCTCCGGGGTCGGTGAATTGGTACCATACCAGACTTGTCTGGGAACGATAAAGCGCTGATTTGCTCATCGGCTGACCACCGCAAGTCATTGTATGGCCAAATACGCATTCAAATCGCCTCCACGACATCCCGTAGAAGTAGAATGCGTGGCGCATCCCAAAAGGAATTGAGTAACGCCGTCCTTTATCCTTTCTATCATTTAATCTACCATATGTATCTTGTAAGGACAAAAGAGAAAGGACGGCCTTACTCATCTCCTTTAAGGATACGCCACGCATTCTACTCCTAGGAGATATCGTGGAGGCGATTTGAATGCCTATATATTTAGCCATACAATGGCTTGAAGTGTCCAGCCGATGAACAAGTCAGCGCTTTTTAGCCTTCCGAGACAAATCTGGTTACAATTCACCGACTACAGAGGGATTGAAGTCTTGCTAGGTCCGACAGGGAATCCGAACCAAGAACCTGGTATCGGGTGCACGCGACAGTCGGAACCTGCTCCGAGTGCGCTACACGCGCCCATGCATCTCTAATTATAAGAAAAATGATCTGTAAAAGCTGTTAAAACGTAAAAAGGGTTAAATTTTCTGAGGTTGGTTCACCATGTAATTCCTCTAAAAGAGGGACCTGTTGGGTTTGGAGCTCGCAAGTGGAGGAACCGTGGAGCTTTGCAGGCCAATCCGGATCTGACTACTGGGGGAAGGGAGGTGCGGCTAATCCACTTTGACTCTGACAATGGCAGCAACGCTGAAAGCAAGCAAGCAGTTGACAAAGATGACGTCGTGAAGTGGGCTACGGGGAACTTTCGTTTGCAATTTTCAACCTGGGAGTAGCCACACTGTTAACATTTGCTTCACTTTCCTAGCGATACCCTTGCTTCTTCCCTCCGACTAGGACAGATTCGCCAATTAACCATTTCTCGTTCCTGCAGGAATTAGCCAGTGGTTCGCTGACCACAATAGGCTTGAACTGGTCTCGTTGCTGAAGAACATTTTGAATCACACAAGCACTGACTACCCATATTAGGGGGGGGGGGGCAAAAGTAATGAGACTCTCCCTGCCGTGCCTATATATGTCGTGACTGAAGTCCGGCTTCGTGCTTCTGATATTTGTATGTTTGTTGGCTACCTACTGATGGCCACCTGAGAAATGACCACTTTCGCCCTTTCCAGAAGCATGCCAGAACTCCAGTCTATCTCATGCCGAAACCCCAGTCTGACGATTCGACCTGTGAAATCTCGCCCAATACCCAACCCCGAGCAGCCTGGACTAAATAGTCACGCAAGATGAGAAGTGCGCCTTTTACCTTAACCCCTCCAAGCAGCGAATCTAGGTGAGGCCTGTTACCGACCTTGGTTCGGCGGAATGTTCACGGGGAGAAGCACCTTCTGAGCTTTTGAGTCTGCGCCCATGGACCTGTGTACTGGAAGCTGCTTCACAAGAGCACCACAATCGCCTCCAAGGCCATGGTGAACGAAATAGAAGAGATGGACAAGCGACTTGCACTTATTCGGTCTCAGCGCTTCAATAAAAGACGAATAAGGGTATGAAGGAAACAAGGGAAATAAAATAACAAGAGAGAGAGAGAGGAGAAGAAAATAGAGAAGATTATAGAAAAACATGAGAAAGGTTCGTTTCGCCACTTCCTTCAGACGAACCTTTGTTTAGTGCTCCTCCCGTGGCTCTTCAGTGAAGAAGAGGAGCATTAAATAAGACTTTGTTTAATTCTGTCATTAATTTTAAATTTGGTAAATTATTATAATTTTTTATTTGTTCAATAATATTTGTTCAATTGTAACTAATATAAATATGTTTTATATAAACATGTATTATATAAATATGTTTTGATGACTGGTTTAATCTGAGTTCTTTTATTTTATTTATCTATTAATTTTATCTATTAATTTTATTTATTAAAAATTAAATAAATTTATATAGCATATATCTAGGATTAAACAGATGGTCCTCCTCTTCGACAACGCCGCACTCCATCGGGCAAAAGTGACCACGTATAAGCTTGCTCAGCTGGGCTACGTTCACATGCCTCACCCACCGTATTCGCCGGACATCTTTCCATGCGACTACCGCTACTTCTTGAGCCTATAGGACTTCAGGGTGGGAAGGGGCCCAAGAACCCAAGCAGACCTCGACAACTATATCGAGCAGTGGTCAGCACCAGGCCCAAGCAGTTCTAGAAGGATGGATCAGAAAGTTGGCTGATCGATGGCAGCAAGGTCATTGACCTTAATGGCAAATACTTGCCCTTAATTCCTCAGCACCGTTGAGTTGTAATTGAGTTATAAAGAGAGATAAAGCAATTTGTTGAATTTGTCTCATTACTTTTGGCCCACCTTAATAGTTCCCGTAGCGTGCTTTAGGTGAATAAATTCTTGAAACACTAAAGCGATAGAGTATAGAGGACGGCGTTAAGCAACCCCTTTAAGGATGCGCCATGCGTTCTACTCCTACGGAATGTCGTAGGGGCGATTTGAATGCGTATTTCGTCTATACCGTGAGTTGCGGTGGTCAGGCGATGGACTGGTCAGCGCTTTGCTCTTCACAGACAAGCCTGGTACTAATTCATCGACCTCGCCGGAATAAAAGTGTTTGGTTGGACTGGATGGGAATTCCGCACCAGGAACCTTGAGTTGGTGTACGGGACATCCGGTACCTTCTCCGACTTCGCTTCACTCATCTACGAACAACGCAGAAACAAAATTTATATAACATAGTACAAGCACAAAAGATCACAGCATGGAATCCATCGACTAAATATGAGATCTTTCCTTCATCAAATCGGCCAAAGTCTTCGACAACTGATAGCTGCGGTCGTGTGGTTCTAAAACATATTTTAAATTCTTGATGGCTATTTTCACCAGTAGAAATGGTAGCATCTGTAAATAGGGCCTACTAGACCCAGCTCACCTAAGCTGTGCCAGTGTGCGACCCGTTCGGCGATCTTTCCAAGGCCGACAACACTTCTGCCCCATCGCATTGGGCCACCGTGAGTGATCGGCCAACCAAATCCCAAAAGACTAAACAAAGCTGTTCAAAACGGCATTCTAATCTATGGAGCACGCCTTCTGAACAACCCTTACAACCCGTTGGACTCACAACATGACGTCAATGAGCGATTCGTCCTCGACCATACCTTCCTCGACGCAGAGGAAACCCTCGTTCACCATGGGAAATAGCAGGAACTCAACTACATCCTAAAATTCAATAAAAATTAGGCTCTGTTTATATCGGGGACAAAGTAGGACGTCTATGTCAAGACTGGGACGTCCACCTCATCACACAGCAACTGAATGTTGAAGTTGGCATCAGCTGACAACTCGCGGACGATGGCTTCGACTGCTGGATCGTTGGACTTCTTCTGTGTGACTGGATCGTAGGAATAGAAACCTTTTCCTAAAGAAAAAGACATACGTTTTTAGCCTTGGGAGGAAAACCTTATTAAGGGACAAAGCGTTATTCAAACCTTTTTTTTTTTGAATGCGCCACGCATTCTAGCTCCACGGGATGCTGGGGAGGGGGGTCGGCATTGCCCAGGTGAACTAAGCCATCTATCCCTCCGGAGTCGTTGGATTGAAACAAGACTTGTCTTGGAGGGATAAAGCATTGACTTGTTCATCGGCTGGCCATCTCAGGTCATTGTGTATAGGCTAATACACATCCACGACGTTCCGCTGAAGTAGAGCTCGTGGCGCATTCCAAAAGGGATTGAGTAACGCCGTCCTTTATCTTTCAATGGGGTTTAACAAAACTGTAAAGGGTTCATTTTACTAAAAGGGACTGAGGAATATTATGTTGGGCGTCAACTAGTTTTTACGGTGCTATTAGGTTGTAACGAAATAAATGGCACTGAACCACTGTAAATTTAAACAGTTAATATCTTGGCTTCTAGGCAAGTTTATTAATCGAAATGAAAACCATCTGATTCTACACATCTTTGCCAACGTGACACAAGCTTTTTTATCCCAGTAGCATAAAAATCAGAAGTTCTGGAATTGACGAAATCTTCGAAGGCACTTTCGGCATCCTGTTGGTATTTGAATATTTTCGCTACCAAGAAGTCGCCAAGATGCTTGAAGAAATGGTAGTCTGTTGGGGAGAGGTCGGGAGAAAACGGAGGATGTGGTAGAGTTGCAATGCTCAGCTCATTCAATTTCTGCAACGTCATTCGTGCTACATGGGGGCGAGCATTGTCGTGCAGAAGGAGAACTCGCCTTCGGTTTACCAAGGCCGGCCGGATATCCTTCAACTTTTTCATCATTTCTTCAATTTCAATGCAGTACTTCTCTGCCGTGATGGATTCACCGGGAGGGAGGAAGCTGTGGTGAATAATTCCCAGCGAACACCACCATACTGTCACCATTACTTTCTTTTGGTGCAATTCCGGCTTCGCAAAAACCTTGGGGCTCTCATCGCAGTCCACCCACTGTGCCGATCGTCGCCTGTTGTCGTACATTATCCATTTCTCGTCACAGGTTACGATGCGATCAAGGAATGGGTCCGTTTCGTTCCGTAGAAGCAGTGCGGACGAGATCTCATATCGTCGGTTTCTTTGCTCCTTAGACAGCTCGTGAGGCACCCATCTTTCCAGCTTTTTGGTCTTTCCAATTTCCTTCAGATGCCGGGCAGCTGCGTTGTGACTGACGCCAAGAACCTTCGCTATCTCCCTGGTACCTTTGTGTGGATCCTCCTCTACCACATCTCTCAGCTTGTCCTCATCAACATCGCTATGCCTCCCACGACCTTCATGTTCTTCCACGCTCTCATCTCCATTCCGGAACTTCTGATACCAACGATACGACGTCCGAATTGTGGAACATCCTTGACCGAATGCGGCGTTGATCTTCTCGTCCGCCTCCTTTGCTGTTGTGCCCGGCTTGAATTCATACAAGTAAATGCCTCGGATTACCCTTTTGTCCATCTGCAAAAAAGTCAATAAAACTCTAAAGTTTTCCCACTTTCACATAGAAAATTTGGTACCCGCCGGTAGAGTAAAGTTTGCGCTTCTAAATGATATGCCAGTTGCTACGGTTTGTTCTTGACCAAACGCGTAAAGACGCGCCAAAAAATGGCGCGAGCCAGTGCCATTTAATTCGTTACAACATAATATTTATCCACTCTGTTGTTATGCTGCTTCTAGAAAATATGAAAATATAATAAAATAAAAAATAGAAAATACCTATGCAAATACAGATTTTTTTCGAAAAAAGAAACAGTCTGCCTAAAATTGCTGAGTACGTTGCTCCTCTTACTAGGGAAGGGTTCGGACCTTCCATGGAACTTCAACTTGAGACCAAGATTATTAGAAAGAGCTCGGAATGCTGATTACGAATATGTGTGTCAAAATTGCAACATGAAATTTCTGGGCGAGTTATGGCCTGCCGAAACACTGGCCCGGGGGCCTCATCCTCACCACAGGCTGGGTGTGCGACACTCCTAGCGCGAGAGTGGTGAGTCATCTGGGCTCCGTAAGAGGGGCCCGTTGGGTGCCGCGGTGGCGCAGGGGTAGTGCTCCCGCGCGTCAGTGCTGCTGTCCTTTTGTTAATCACAATTTATCTTCAAAATGACCTTTTGTTCTGAATTATGACACGTGTTTGATTAAGCAGTCGGGAAAACTACTGTGCACGTTTGTAAAAATGCTTGAGGGCAAAAAACTGCTCCGGTGACATTTTAATTACTCGATATCCTTTCGTCGAGCTTCTGTAGTGCTGAATAGTCTTCATCACATAGAGAGAAAAAATGTTCTACTCCTACACTAAAATGATATGAAACAGACGAGCATGCCTGATCGACAGTTACATCTGTGATGTCAAAGTGAATAACATTTTCATGGCTGGTGCTCAAGTTTTCTTCGCCTTCGTCATCGCAGTGATCCCGATCGGACTCGTCATCAGTAGACACATCTGATCCCGAATTTTCATCCGTTTCGACATCAGCTGAAGCTGAGCACCGTCACGTAGAGTAGCTGCGAAGCTTCTGGCAATCTTCTTCTCCTCACGAGTTGGTCCATCGTTGTCGTCCAGCACGCCAAATTCAGCGAGAAGAATGGACACCACCTTTGCTGGTGAAAAGGACATAGTGAGTGAAGAAAAAGCAGTAGATCAACGACATTTAGTTCTTCCTTATCATACATTCTACTTACCTTTTGCTTCACACATTTTTTGCTTTGCTCCGTGAATGACAAGGTTGTTAGAAACACCTCTAGTTATTCAACATATGATTTGGACTCTATTTGTGCAAAGTAGTAAATAAAAATGTCACCATATGCCTTCAAGCATTTTTACAAACGTGTACGGTAGTTTTCCCGCCTATTTAATCAAACACGTGTCATGATTCACAACAAAAGTTCATTTCGAAGATAAATTATGATTTGCAAAAAGACCTGCAACAACGGGAGCTGAACCTACCGCCTCGCACCTGACGAGCGGAAGCACTACCCCTGCGCTACCGCATCAGCTGACGGCCCGTTTTTGAGGAGCCCCGATGACTCACCACTATCGCGTCAGGGGTGTGGCACAGCCAGTCTGGTGTGAGGCCCCAGATTTCGGCAGTCCATAGCTCGCTCAGGAGTTTCATTTTGCAATTTTGACACCCATATTCGTAATCAGCATTCCAAGCTCTTTCTAACAGTGCTGGTCCCAACATGAAGTTCCACAGGTCGAAACCCTTTCTTACTTAGTTACTATTGACCTAAAAAAGGGGATTGGAAGCACGGTGTTACTAAATCCCTCTTGGAGTACGCTAGGCTTTCTACTTCTACGAGATGTCATGGAGGTGATTTGAATGCGTATTTCGCTTATGCAACGACTAGCGATGGACCGCCGATGAACAAGTCAGCGCTTTATCCTTCGCAGGCAAATCTGGTACCAATTTAATTACCCAGACGAATATAAGGCTTGGTTAACGTGAACGGGAAAACGAACCAAAACCAATAGTCTGGAGTAAGCAGTCAGCTCCTCTTCCGACTGTGTTTAGGATAAAGTGCTAAAGTGGATAGATCAAGAAACCTTTAGAGCAAGTCACTACTAATCGTAGGTAATATCGATGATGGGTCGGCTTATTTTGATAAAAATTTATCGCTGACGCATTTAAGAATGCCTTAATTTCGAAAGGCACGAACGGGTCGTTCACTTCTAGGTCGTTTGCTTGAGATCGCTCAACCCTTGTGAGCTATGTCC
This sequence comes from Heligmosomoides polygyrus bakeri, assembly GCA_947359475.1. Taxonomy (NCBI): domain Eukaryota; kingdom Metazoa; phylum Nematoda; class Chromadorea; order Rhabditida; family Heligmosomidae; genus Heligmosomoides; species Heligmosomoides polygyrus. The sequence goes on from OX375868.1 coordinate 11,003,456, forward strand.
TACCGAGACCACTGATCAGGCCAGAAAATGTGAAGATCCTAGCGAATATAGGCCTACAGACTTACCTGTTTTCCTGCCCAGCCAATTTCTATCGAGCAGCTCTTTCTCAGTCGGCGTCAACGGATAGTTGTGCTCGGCTTTGAGCAGCGCGAGGACATCAAGACCTCAAAGAAGCAGTTTCTGTTTGTTAAGTTGAAGAGACATAAGATCTATCCTAGTCGGGAGGGGGCAACCGTAAATTGTCAATTGCGAACGTCATCCCATTGTCACAGAGCCACATTCTATGATTCTATGATTACGAGGAGGCGTTTGGTTGGCTAGCTTACAAGCTTGAACACTTAAATCAGGCCTTGGAAGACAAGGGTCAAAGGGTAAGGCTGTTAAATACAACTGATCCACCTCACAACCTTGTTCGGAGTAGAAGCATCGACATACTTGAGAAAATACGAAGCTTTGACGAAGATAGAACTTGGAGAATACATATTCTCTGAATTTAAAAGAGACCCATTGCATTATGAGCAAACAGCTGAAGCTCTTGTAGAAACTCAAGCAAGGAATTGGAGATGCAAATCTTCATATGCACCCTCGATTAGGATAGGTCCGGCAAATATGCAGAAAGCGACAAGTTAAAATGAAGACATCTTGCTTAATCGTCGTTCAGTCATTCAAGCCTCACCGTTCATATCGGCCATGGTGAGCGGTCCCATCAAGAAACCAAACGACAGAATCAGTGCATCCACGTCCTTCGGGAAGATTCCGTACTGGTAGAGCAGCTTCTGCGCCTGGTTTAGGTAGACTCCCAGAAGTCGGTTGAATACGAAGCTGGGACAATTCCCAACTAGCACCGGCACCTAAGCGACATACATACGAATTGCTGAGAATTGCGAAGATGTGGAGAGGGTGTGATCAAGAATAACGGGAACGTTGGTAAAGACACCCTACTCTGACTGGTCGTCATAGCTATACGAGTAGGGCAGCGGTTTCGGTGAAGTTGATTGAGACAATAGAAGCTAGTGTCTGAGGAGCAACGTCGAATCGTAGAGGGCTACATATAGCATATTCACGTCGAATTGGACACTTTTCAAATCAAATTAGGCACTTTTCGAAGCTGCCTAAGACCTTTGAAATCAAAGTAAACGCTTCGAAATCAAAATAGGAACCTTCTAAATTAAACTAGAGGCACTCCTCCAAAAAGGTTAAAATAATTTTTTGTTGAAGAATATTTCGATATAACTTTCTCTAAAACTTTAATATATCTACCCAGTAAATGAACACATTGTTTGAAACTTTATAAAATTCCCATTTTTGAGGAAAAATAAAGGTTTATATTTTGTTTTAAACAACAGGAGGGCAGCATTTTTTTAGTACCGAAAAGGGATTGCGCCATGCCCCGATGCAAGGCGTAGCGATTTTTATTCGATTGATAGCAGAATTTCTGTTTGAATGGAGTTTGACACCTGTCGACAAAAACAACTGTAAAGAACACACATATCCTCACTTCGACGGTTCATGTAAGTAGCTGTCACACTGTCAATCAATAAAAGTTGCGACGAAGTTTTTGAGTGCATGATGCGACCTGATCTTTCAGTGCGCTACATGCTTATTTCTTTGCTATGCCTTAAGCCAAAATTTCACTTATCATTTTTTCCCAGAAATAAAAAATTTATAAAATTATTACACTTATTAGGGCAGGTTAACTAAAAAATTTCAAAGAAAATTACGTTAAATTTTCTTCGAAAAAAAACTATTCTAACCATGACATTATGTCGCTAGCTTCTAGCGCCACTTCTAGCGCCAGCCGGGACTCGAACCCGTCTGCTCTACGCCTTTACACCTACTCAAAGTTCGATCAAATGGCGCCGGTGGTGTAAAGGCGTAGAGCATTCCCGCCCGGTCAGAGGGAGGTGCGGGTTCGAGTCCCGCCTGGCGCTAGAAGTTTTGATCGCAACAAAACATCATTGTGACAGCTTACAACCTCGATACCAGCCACTTGAGGCTTAAAGAAACTGATTTGACTTATTTTAATCATTTTGTTGAGTCCGTAGTTAACCTGCTTGAAGGTAATTTCGATTTGGAAGAGTTCGCTTTAATTCCAAAAGTCTAAAACTAGCTTAGACGAGTGTCCAGTTTGATTTGAAAAGTGTCGAATTTGACGGATATATCTGTGTCCATATGTAGGTTAGGTGGAAAAGAACGAATAACAGGTAGGTGTTAGTGTAACCCATACAGATGTATTTTGCAACATCGATATAATCAAATTTTTCTAACAATTTTACAACATGTACGTGTTGTTGCTACCAAGAGGATGGGAGATTTGAATGTATCTAGGAAGAGACTCTAAAAAGAAGGATGAAGGATAGGGGACGTCGTTAACCAAATCTATTAGGGATGCGCCAGACACTCTATTTCTACGAGATAACGTGAAGGCCTGTGATCTAGTTTGGGAAAGAGTACTTTTGAGACCGTTGAGCGCAGTCAGAGAAGGCGCCGGCTGTCGCCTGCACCCGATACCAGGTTCCTGATTCGGGTTTCCCGCCCTGGCCAATCAAGCCTTCCATCCCTCCGGGGTCGGTGAATTGGTATCAGATTTGTCAGGGAAGGATAAAGCGCTGACTTGTTCATCGGCTGGCCACCGCAAGTCATTGTATGGCCAAATACGCATTCATGTCGCCTCCACGACATCCCGTAGAAGTAGAATGCGCTGGCGCATCCCAGAAGGGATTGATTAACGCCGTCCTTTATCCTTTTTATCCTTTATACTTTTGAGACCCAACGTGCTTCGCATCCGTATCATAGATACTAAGAAGATAGCACCTTCAAAGATAGACAATCTCTGACCTTCTTCATTCGAGAACATACAGCGAAGGCTGTTGCAACAGCTTTTCCAGCCGTGTGGTTGCCACGAACAACTTCAACCATTCGTATAATGTGAGCAGGATTGAAGAAATGAATACCAACAAGACGGCTGGGATCCTTCAGCACGGAGCTCATCTGAAATATTTATGGATAGCTTTGACATTACTATGTAGGCTGAGCAGATCAGCTTCAGCTGTACTGGACTATTTTTCTCCCAGAGATTCTTGCCAAAACTGGAATGTTTACCTGCTAAATAGGCTAAATTTTTGCTTAATAATGCATAGAACTAGGCTGCTTGGGGCATCTCAACAGAATAACTATGTATCATTGGTGACGATGTTCATGAGGAACGGACAAGTTTCTGATGCCCCATTCTCGCTCAACGGAACGAACATCTCCGAATGCTCCAGCTACGTCTATCTGGGTCGAGAAGTCAATATGGCCAACGACCTAGCGCCAGAGCTGAGCACGAGGAAACGAGCGGCTTGGGGAGCTTTCAAGAGCGTCGAAGAAGTCGCGAAGAAGACGAAGAACGTCCGACTCCGTGCCCACCTATTCGACTCCACTGTTCTTCCTGCCCTAACATACGCCTCAGAGACCTGGGCTATACGAAAGCAGGATGAACACGCGATCAGCGTTGCGCAGCGTGGAATTGCTCGGAGTGACACGACTCACGCAAGTGAGAGAAGGCCTCCGGAGTTCCGAGCTTCGCCGACGTTCGAAGATCAGAGACGCTGTCGCGTGGGCCAAGTTGTCGAAAATTGGGTGGGCCGGCCACGTAATGCGCTTCGCAGACACCCTCTGGACGAGAGCCGTCACCGACTGGATTCCGCGGGATGTCAAGAGAACACCAGAACGCCCACCAACGCGTTGGTCGGACTTCTTCGTGAAAGCCCTGAACGACCGATATGACGCTCTTCGTGTCCCTCGAGCGAGGAGGATCCATTGGAGCACTCTGGCACGCGACAGGGAGACGCTGCTGGCGCCCGCTCGAGCAAGTTGATGATCAACGGGACGACAGGTGATACAGGTGATCATTGGTGACTGGAATCCCTTACGAACCCAGCTAAGAGCCAAGTGCATGGCGTATACCATGAAATAGCGCATTTACCTCGTCGATGTTGAGACTGGAAGTGTTCGTACCAAATATCGCACTTGGTGGACAGATCTTGTAGAGCTTAGCCAGAAGCTCAATCTTTAGCGCCATTTTTTCGAACACCGCTTCAATAACCTGAAAACATCGCATTTTCTTGAGAAGTAAAGCCAAAGCACGAGAAAATAAGTAACTCCTGTAAAAATGCTATAGAAATATTTGCTGCTGACATTTCTATAGTCATTAGGTTCATAAAATATGTATTTCAAACAGCGGAATACCTATGGAAGTGCTTGATTATGGCGTACTCTTGACATACGTCTCGGTTCTGTTATCCCAAAGGTCTTGATTCAAGCACTTGCCATACAAATAAAGATGGCGACTTTGTAGAAAATCTACTGCAGAAATCTACTACAAAATCAACCTACTATATCCGTACTCCTCAGCGAATCCAAATCGGTGGTTAGGTGAATGCCATCTCGGAGTTTCTGCGACTGAACGCTAGTGAATCGACCGAGCTTCTCCTCTCGGGCGTAAGTTGTTTCCAATTGCTGACGGCAGATCTCCAGACTCTGCACGAAGGAGATAAATTAAAAATCAAAGTACATTTTAAACCGTTGTTTGTAAATAATGCCTGACGTTCGAAAAGTTTTCAGCTCAAAAAAGTTGAATTCGGGCGTATTCCGGACAAAATCCGTATAAATTAGAGCGCACCTATGAGTGCAATAAATAAATAAATACAGAACAGATACCTTTTGGTCGTTTTCCACAAGAATTGTATGATATCCGGCCATGCACAGGGCTATAGCGATTCCTCTTCCCATAGTTCCTAAAGGCAAGGCATTGTGGTGGTTGAGATTTTACTTCTAGGATAGAGTTCTTGCTTCTGGTGGTACAGGATTCAGAATCCGATGTACAGGGTGATCCTCATTAAGTGTTGCGGACTACATAAAGTCCATTTTCGAAAATTCCTCGTTTTTTTGCGCTTTGCTGTGGTGTTATTCGTTTTCCGCATCTTTTAGTCCACCTCTAGTCAGTCTTATTCTTCGTGTCCAGGTACACATGGCTTTGCTTGAGGATCGTTCAGCAGTAGCCGCTTGTTTAAACGCGGGTCGTCCGTTTCCACGATTTCAAAGATGCTCGAGCATCGGATGCAAGTCATCAAAAGCTTCGAAGAGACCTGGAGGGACCGAAAATCGTCCGAGAGGAAGACCATGACGAACTGCAAGAACTTCTGCCCTTCGAAAGGCCATCAAAGACAAACTTCACCGATATCCTGCAAGAAGCATCAAGAAACAAGCTAAGGAGCACAACGTGAGTCGTTCAACTATACTACGACTGAGTAGGGATGATCTGGGATTGTATCGCTACAAATTCGCTAAAGGACAGCACCTCACGGACAAACTGAAGGCCTCAAGATTAAAGAAATGCAGAAAGATGAAGAGCCTTACGCGCGGTGACAAGCTCGACCGGATTCTCCTCACAGACGGACCGTCGAACCTCTCCAAAATGCGCAGAATCAACGAAAACGGCTGCTAAAAGGATCTTCAAGAGCCGTCAACGTCGAAAGAGTTCATTTTCCACAGTCTTTGATGGTATGGGCTGAAATATCGGGCCTGAGCGAGGCGAACTTTGTTTTTATTCAAAAAGAAGTTAAGACCAATGCCGAAGTTTACGGAAACCAATCCTGGAGAACGTGGTGATACCTTGGGCACAAGGGAATGCTAAAGACAAGATCGCATCTTCCAGAAAGATTGGGCACCAGCTCACCGTGCCAAGAAATCTCTGGAATGGTGTGAGACCAACCGTCCGGATTTGGGGACGAAGGAAGTTTGGCTTTCAAACTCGTCCAATCTCAACCCTATAGATTATTCTCCATGTTCGACTGTCATGAAACCTGGGCATGTCTGAATTGTTTCAATACTTCTGTGCCACGCAGGTTTGATATGATGGGACGTTTACTTCGGCCTGACGTTTCGACAATTTCGTCGTTTTCAAAGGCCTGAAAGAAGTTCGAAGCCTAAGATCAGGAACTCATCTCGGCAAAGACTTAGGCTTCCAACTCAGCCAGTTTCAACGAATTCCTAAGAGCGCCAAGGTGAATCCTACTGAAGCAAACCGAACCCACCGTTGTTCCACCAGTACTGAGTGAAAGCTCAGTTATTGGACCACCATAGAGCAAATGAGACCTACCAAGTATAAATCTGCAGTGATGTTGAGCTACAGAAGTACTTGGCCTTGGTCTCATATCCTACACAACGGAATGAACGGCAAAAAGTTACTTGTGATCGAAATGCACTCGTTTCGGTTGTTCATCGTTGGGTTTCGTTCTCGAATCCAAAAAGCCTCTAGAGTCTTTCTGGCTCCAATCTCACTTTCACATATCAACACAGTGCACATTATACTAAAATCGTCTCCACCGTGGGCTTCCTCTCGGTGTTTACCGAGTGGGGTTAGTAAGCTCCGCTTCTGCTTTCCAGCTAGATGTTCCCTGATGCGAACACTTAGTGCCCTCCCTGTTTCACCTATGTATAGCTCGCCACAGGTTAAACACTGAGGTTGGTAAACAACGCCCTTCTGCGCACAGTCTCCACTCCTTCCATACGGGCAAACCACGCAGTCTCTCATTATGCATGAGCGATCGTAAAGCCTATTGCGAACTAAGAGCCGTTTTGTATTGCTTCCTGGTATATTAACCAGCACAACTTCATCGTCCAAGTTTGCTCGCATTAGGCAGAGACGTATAGCTGTCATGATTTCGTCAGAAACGAAGGGCAGTTGGAGACGTACTTTGTTTTCCCGCGCATTTTCACCAGGTCTCTATCCCATCCGGCCACTTCGTTGTTCCCCCGAGAAACTCCGCGTGAAGGCTGGCTACTTTATCTGAACACTCAGGTTAGGGTATCAAACGGCGTTTTTAATGTGAAATGGTATCGTAAAGGCAGCTCCAAGAACATCATAGTCCATGCAAAATCCGCTCACCCTCTTGCAGTCAAACATGCTGTGCTCCGCAACATGTACAGAAAGGCAGTGGGTGTGTGCACCGGACATGAGGAGCGAGAGGAGTCACGCTTGCTGGCCTCCAATATTGCGCGTCTCAATGGGTACGAACCAAGACAACGAAGTGGCCGGATGGGATACAGACCTGGTGGAAATGCGCGGGAAAACAAAGTATGTCTCCAACTGCCCTTCATTTCTGACGAAATCACGGCAGCTATACGTCTCTGCCTAATGCGAGCAAACTTGGACGATGAAGTTGTGCTGGTTAATATACCAGGAAGCAATATAAAACGGCTCCTAGTTCGCAATAGGCTTTACGATCGCTCATGCATAATGAGAAACTGCGTGGTTTGCCCGTATGGAAGGAGTGGAGACTGTGCGCAGAAGGGCG